>PVLD010027073.1:0-21284 GCA_004027595.1 Dinomys branickii
AAAAAAAAAAAAAAAGAATACTTGATGGTTATGTTTTATATTCTTGACCAATTTTGTGTGCTTATATCTGGTAACTGGAACAACTAACACCTTTTATTTTGATAGAGTTTCAGTAAATTGCTAAGCTGCATGGGCTGGACTCAAATGACCCTTTGACTGGTATTGTAGGTGTGCACCATTCTACTCAGCAAGGATGCCCACTCCTGATGTAATGCCCATTTTCACGAATTTTGCTCAGTATTGTATCTGAGGTCCTGGCTAGTGCAATAAGGCTTCTAAAGTTAACCAACATAGCAATTAATCAATCAAAAGAAAGACTGAAAAGAAAAAAAGCACTTTAATCTTTATTAGCAGGAATTATAATCCTGTGTATAAAAAATCTTTGTAAAATTATATGAAAATTACAAGAACCACTATTAAGCAATTGAATAAAACGACAGTATATAAGGCCAGTGTACAAAATTATTTCTATGTATATATTACAACAAAAATTATTTGTGAATAAAATTTAAAGAACCAATAACATTTTTGCATAAAAACACATAAAAGAAATATGAATAATTTCTGCAAAATATGTTCAAGTCCTTTTCAGTAAAAACTTTAAAATAATGCTGGCAATGATAATAGTTAAAAATAAAACTAACATTCCTAAATAAAGAGCATTAAACCATGTTCAAGGGTAGGAGACAATATTGTTGAGATGTCCTTTCTGCTCAAATTGATCAGAGATTGAATAAACACAGTTCCAACCAGAATAACAACACTCCCCTACTTTTTGAAGAAAATGGCTAATTGTGCAATTTCTATGTAAGAGGAAAGGGCATAAGAAAAAAAAGTTGAGAAAGACCAAATTTTAAGGAAATTTTAAACTACTTGATTTCAATACTTACTATAAAACAATAATAATCAGGATAATATGTTACTTGCATAAAAATGAAAAATGTATTAGTAGTACAGACCAGAGACTGGAGACACGTTCAATACACAGTTAATTTATTTTCAAAGAAGGTACCACTTCATTACGATGATGGACTGGAAAATATTTTCAACAAAGGATGTTGGAATAATGCACTGAGAAAATCCAATCTAGGTTTCTTCCTCACAGTGTGCACAAATTAATTTGAGATGGGGTATACATTTAAAGATAAAAATGTAAGGTATCTGCAAAATTATTACTCTGGACTTGGCACAGGCAAAAATTTCTGAGACTGCAGAATACATAAACTAAAAAAATTTAAAACATTGTTAAACTTTATCAAGATTAAAAACCTCTGGTAATCGTACATATCATTAAGAAAAGGAAAAATGCGCTCTTCTCCACTGTTGGTGGGAGTGTAAACTGGTAAAACTCCTGTGCAAATCAGTCTGGAGATTCCTCAGTAAACTAGGACTAGAGGTCCCATTCAATTCAGCTATTTCCCTTTTGGGTGTTTTCCCAGAAGAGTACAAACATCAGACCACAGCAACATATGTGCACCCACGTTTATAGCTGATCAATTTGTAATAGCAGTATCATGGAAGCAACCCAAATGCCCATCAGCTGACAAATGGTTAAAAACGATGTGGTATTTTTACATAATGAAATACTACTCAGCTATAAAGATAAACCTGAGGCTTTCAGAGGTAAATGGATGCAACTAAAGTATAAAATCATAAGTGAAATAAATCAGACTTACATGTGCAAATGCCTTATTGTCGTACTAGAGTAGGAACCTGAAAGAGTAAATAAAATAGGAAAGGTCTAATAGATATTGTGAAAGGGAAAGAACTGCTCAAAGGGAGGGAACAACTAGGATGAGGGAAAAGAGAAAAAAAAAGAAGGGAAAATCTATGTATCTATCTATATTTGTATATACCTGTGTATATTTATATATATCTCTATATATTTATCTATCTACCTATCTACACACACACAAGATAACTGAGAGAGTCATACTACCAAATTCTATTGTTTTATTGAAAGGAACAGTTAATATTTAATTTTTTGATCAATCTTACATGCCTATATTTATTTAACTGAGTAACCAGTTCGAAGATAATAACATGCAATACGATATCCATTGTTAATTTCCTATCACCTTGTTGGAAACTCTGCATTGCTTCTACTGCTTGGGTGTTGTTTTCTTTATGTCTGTTTGTTTATGTGTTTTTGTTCTTTATCTTTAGAAATAAAAAACAAAAAGGAAAGAAACAGGCAAGAATAAAAATATTTGTAGAAAAGTATGTGTGTCAAATAATTTTATCAAAAAAGATGTAAAGACTTCCTGCATATCAAGAATAAAAATGCATATGACTAGCAAAACAGGCAAAAAACTAGATTGAGCCCTTTGAAAAGAAGACAAGAGAATAGGCAAGAGGCGTGAATAAATGGGCACAAAGTCATTTGTCACCAGGGAAATGCAAATGAAAACCACAATGAGATAGCCTATCATAAGAACTAGGATTGCTTTTCCTAAGGAAGACTCATGCAGCCGAATATTCCTGAAAACATGTAAAATTGGACTTTCCATTCATTACTGGTGGGACTATAAAAGGAGAATTTGGGAAACTGTTTGTACTTTTTTTATGAAGTGAAACATAAATAACCTCTATAACTGCATAGCTGCACTCATTTGTGGAAAATTTTAAGCAAATATCTACTAAAGATATACAGGAATGCTCATAACAGCTTGATTCTAGCCTCCAGTTGGAAACAACCCAACGTCCACCAACAGGAGAAGGAATAAAGGAACTGTCATGTACTGGAACAACACAGTACCACTTGGCGATAAAAATGAAAGGGCTAATGATAAACTGAACAAAATGAATGAATCTCAGGACCATTACGTCAGGGGAAGGAAGCCAAACTGAAGAGTATATTGTGATTCAAATGACAGAAACTTCAAGCCATGATGAAACTAATATAAAATGAGAATTTGAAATCAAGACGACTGTTGTCAGGTGAGAGAGGATTGAGTAGGAGCAAGCCTGGAGAAGTTTTACAGAGAGCTGGACATTTTCTATAAATTTATTTTGTTGGTTATATGAGTGGTTACGTTGCTTATTAAGCTATGTATTTAAAGTCTGTGAATTTTGTTGTATCTAAATTTTGCTTACTTTAGAACACAACTAAAATTTTTGTTGACTCAAATATTTCAGATAGTTTGTAAATAACTGTTGTTAGTATAATAGGTTTTAAAGATGATTAATTTCTCAATTAGTAACATCTGCCTTTGTCTTATGAATTTTCCCTGTCAAATTTAATCTCTGTAGTTTTGTTTCAGATGAGTGGGCTTCTTCACTGGAGAATATTTTCACCCAAAACAGTACTCTGATATGAAATTGTGAATTTGAAATTGAATTAAAGCAAAGTAATTTAAGTTATGGAACCAAAAAGTGGGTATTCACTCTGAAATATTGGCAAAATGTAAGATACATGCAAAAATGTTTACTGAAATGATTGAAATAATAGGGGAGAATTGTGAAATGCATAACAGAAATGAGTATGAGTAATGATAATGGAATTATTAACACTTAATAGTTATAGAGAATTAGTGCTGTAGTTTGAACACTGAATGTCCCTAAGGGCCCATGTGTTAAAGGCTTGCTTTCCAGTATGGCACTGCAGAGGGGCTGTGGGATCTTTAAAAGGTGAGAGCTAGTGGGAGTTCTAGTTATTGTAGATGTGACTTTGAAGGAGAGAATGGGACCTCAACCCCTTCCTCCGCCATGTTCTTCTATATCCCGGTGGTGAAGTGCCCAAGATGATCTGCCATATGTGTCTACCATGATACTATGCTTCATCACAGGACCAAGAGCAGCGGGGCCCACTGACCCTGATCTGTGAGCCAAATCAAAGCCTTTCTTTTTATGAATTGATATTCTTTGGTATGTGTCACAATAACTGAAAGCTGACTGACACATTTATTATGGGTCAGTTATCTTTCTAGTACTATGTATTATTTGTCTTAATTTAATCTGTGAGCAACAGAAACATCCATATTTTATGGATGAAAAAACAGGCTCAGAGAGGCTCAACAACTTGTCCAGGAACAGCCTGATTTCAATCCAGCACAGTTTGCTTTCCAAGACTATTTTTATCCACTACTCTGAACACCAGAAAAATGCCGGTTGATATCATTCTGGAAATATTTTGTGGCCAATTACTTGTGTCTGAGTATTTAGTATTTCTTCTCTTGCTATTTTTCTTGCTCTCAACTCTTTAGACATGATTATAGATATAACAGTTGTGGGCCAGGGGCTCTAGAGAGTCATGTTTCAATTAGTAAATTTGAAGCCGGTGTGGTCAGCTGTCTGGACTCAAGACATACCTAGCCTCTTCTTTTTCTTTTTTTGCAGTGTAGTTTAAAATGTGCTGATAGAGAACTGGACTGCTGATGGCTGCACCAACCTACCCATCAAAAATAAGGAGGCAGTGGGGAACAGTTAGGAAGAACCGAAAGATACTGTTTTCCATTTTTTAAAAGCCTTTACTGGTACTGAGTGGGAGAGAGATAGGAGATGGTCCAAAGGGGCCTTGTGTTTCATGACTTTAAAGGTACTTAGTGTGGGGTAAGAAGTTATTTTTCTTTTTTGGCATCTCTAAATAAGGGTAGACACATCTTAGAAAACAAAGGAAGATTCTGTTTAAGCTTTGGACTCTATGTAAACCTTGGAAATTGTTATGTACTCTGACATATTTCAAAGAATATTTATTTAGTCAAACTTTTTTGGGAGGATATTTATAACTTTAGGGAAAATTCTCCTTTTTCTGTCTAATGAGCTAGTCTAGATGAGAACCTGAATTACTTTTATAGATTTTTTAAAAAACACTTTGCAAGTTATTAATGTATTTTTATTAGGATGACTATCTGCTTGAAAAAATAAGTATAAACAGAAGAAAGCAAACATGTTCAAAGATTTTTAGGAAAAATATCAGCTTGTTTATTAAACTAGTTAGGACAAGACGGATAGCATATGACATTGTAAGTGCTGTAGTTGCTTTTCTGGTTGCTGAGGCCAAATACCCAACACTTGCAAATTAAAGGAGGGAAGATTTATTTAGTTCACAATTTGTAGAGGTTTGAATTCATAGTTGGCTGGTTGCAGGGCAGGGTAGCATGGTAGAGCGGCATTGCAGAGGAGGAACCATTCATGGCAAGCAGAAGACAGCAAAAGCAAGCTAGTCCAAGTTAACTTAGTAACTTCTTTCTGCCTCTTTCATAGTCTATCTAGGGTACCAGGATTAGGGCAGAGCTGAACCAACCTGTGGACTGATTTAGTGATCACACACCTTTAACCCCAACATCACATACTCGAGATCCAGCCACCTACAAAAAAGCTCCCACTTCTGATGGCTTGAGGCGTTGGAGTGATATCCAGAAACAAGCTGTAACAGTTAGCAACCTCAAAAGTGGATGCACTCTGAGGCACTGCATCTTAGAAGGATAACTAACATCTTCACCTTCACATGGGTACAAAAAAGATCAATCAGCTTAAGCTGTATGCCAAAAGTCAACTTAAAAATTGTTTTCTTATTATGATTGTTATGGTTTATGTCTGGATGTCCGCCCAAAGCCTCATGCAGTCATGTGACAGGCTTCTAGAGTTCATGATTGGTCCATTGTACCCTTGCCCTGGGGCAGATAATTTGCATACAATATAAAAGAGAGAAAGAGGCTGCTTGCCACACCTTCCCCCTTTTCTCTTGTTGCTTTTGCTGTTTTTCTGCCACCATGAACTTTTGCCCTCTGCCACATGTCACTCTGCCTTGGAGCCAGCCAAGTATGGACTGAAAACTCCACAAACAGTGAGCTGAATACACCTTTCCTTCTTTAATTTTGGATGTCATGTATTTTGTTTCAGCAATGAGAGAAAAGTAACCAAGACAGAATTTGGTACCAGAGGAGTGGGGTCGTTGCTATGACTATACTTGACCATGTGGTTCAAGAACCTTGGGGAATGACTTGTGGGAAGTGTTTGGAAAGGCTCTGAGATGACACCAGAAAGAGTAGAGCTGACATTCCTTCAGCTATTCTATATGGGAGATTCTGGTCAGAGCTCAATAGACCAGAAGACTGATGGAAATCCTGCTGGCAAGACCGAGTTCAGGAGGTTTCTGCTGTGAAAAAGGACTGCATTGGTTGCTGGACTCCAGATGATGTGTGTTATGGCTTGGCAGAAATTTTGTCTTCATTATGCTCCCACCTGAGACTAAGATTAAGGGTGGCAGGTTGATTAATCTGGTAGAAGAAATTTCAAGGCACTCAAATGTTGAGGTAGTGGCATGGCTATTGTTGGGGGCTTTTAGCCAGATTTATGTTGAGAAGTAAGAGCAAAGAGCCCAGCAGGATGACTTAAAATGTTGAGTTTGGCCAGAAAGGAAGCTCTAGTAAAGCTGTGGACTGCAAAGATAAGGCTGAGGAGATCTCTACTGTTGAGAAGGAACAAGAAGATGGAAAAGATGGCCTGAGGGTACCACAAGAAGCATCGAGTCTCCACCCTTTGCAGCCTCAAACCTGTAAAGATGAAAGACTTTGCTTTGAGAAGAAAGCTGCAGAGTGCCATGTTCCAGAATGGTGGCAATGGCTGCAACAGGTTCCAGAATTGCTGTGACATAGAGAATTTGTTCCTCAGAATCAGGTTTAGAGTGCCCAGCGATCCAGGCACTCGACCCCTATGGCCAAGAGAGAGGAGAGCTTGGCTACTGCTCCAGGTGGCAGCAGACCTTGACATCATCCACGTGGCCCTGGTTTTAGGTGCATGGAGAATGCAAGAGTTTTGAGGTTAAAGAGGCTTCTACCCAGATTTCCAAAAGCCTTGGAGGCCAGGCAGTGTGCCCCTGAGAGGGCAGTGTGTGAAGCTGTGAGTGTGAAGCGAAAGGTGCCGTGGAGACTGCAGAAGTTTGGAAAAGCCAGGAACATGGATTGTCTAAAGAAAGCTGAAAGGAGGGAGGAAACTGGGCCCAAGAGGGAAGCCATGGGAGCTGTAACCACCATAAGTGCCATAGGGATGGAGACACACAAGGCCTTTGGAGCTCACAACTTAACACAGATTGCTTGGGCTGTTCCACATGGAACTACAGGACTTAATGTTTTTCCTGCTGGATTTTGGACTTGTTTTGGTCCCAATGCTTTGTATCCCTGTTTGTACCTTTTGGGGTGGTAGTTTACTTTGTGCTGTTGAACGTTGAAAATGTTTAACTTTGTTTTCATTTGTACAGGGTCTTACAGCTAAGAGTTTGCCTTATATCTCTTAGGAGACATGGGACTTGGACTTTTCAGCAATGCTGAAACTGTTTGGACTTTGGCAACTCTTACAGATGGACCAAAATGTCTTTTACGTAGAGGGTTATACATGAGTCTTTCAGAGGCCAAAGGAGGAATGTTATGGTTTGTATCTGGATGTACCCCCAAAGCTTCATGCAATCATGGAGTGGGCTTCTAGAGTTTATGATTGATTCATGGTACAATGTTGGAATTGTGAATATGAGTGCTACACCTGCCCTGGGGCAGATAGTTTGCATACAGTATAAGGGAGGGAAAGAGGCTGTTTGCCACCACTTCCCCCTTTTGTTCTGGCTGCTTTTGTTGTTTTTCTGCTGCCATGAACTTTTGCCCTCTGCCATGTGCCACTCTGCCTTGGAGCCAGCCAAGTATGGATTGAAACCTCTGCAAACTGAGCTAAATAAACCTTTCCTTCCTTAATTTTGTGTGTTGGGTATATTGTCCCAGCAATGAGAGAAATGTCACTAAGACAATGATTTTGCCCAAGAAAATCCATATATGTGTCAATATTATTGTAAAAGGACAAATTTGAAAACATTAAATCTATTGGAAGGCTGTTTTAGTAAAATGAGTTAAGCAGGGGAGGAGACTGATAAAGTTACTCTGTCATAATCTGATAGTAGAACATCAGGACTGTTATTAGCTTAGAATTGCTATTATTCTACTTTCAAATACTAAATCTTAATAAAATACATTCTTTAGTTTTCTATATTCTACATTAAGTAATTCAGGTGCGGTCTACTTTGAAAGATGAACTTAATCTTATTTTTATATTTTTGGATATTGTAGCAATTATGCTCTTAAATATTGGATATAAAAGTTTAATTACTTACACTGATACCAAAATCCAGTTTGTAATATAGTTTAATACTGTTGATCCCATTTTTAAATCATTCTGTGTTTTTATTAAAACCAAATATTTACAAAAAGATATAACAACATTAATCAAACAATGAAACTCATTGGTAAACAAACATAAACAGAAAAATATTATTAAATTACTGATAAAATAAGCAAAAGACACACTTAAGATATTGATATGTTCTAGCATTTTAATTATATTTTATGCTACCTTTGAGATTTCCTTCATCCTTTCTCTTAGAATCCAGTTGATAATGTTATCACATATTTTCTATCATTTCTAGAGCACAGTTATTTTATTCATTGTTATACTAAAACATAAGGAGTATAATTACAGAAAAGGAACACACTTTTCTCTTTTCTTTTTTTCAGTGCTGGGAATTATTCTTACAGACTTGCATATCCTAGGAAAATATTATACCAATGAGCTACATCCCCAGCCCCATACTTTTTCTTTTAATAGAATAGGCTTTCAGAAACATTTTCCGTATGAAAGAATGAGAGTATCTTAATACCTGGTAATCATAATAATCACCAATCAAATTTTATTGTGTTATACCTTATGCATTGCTTTTAACACAGTTTGATTCTCAGACTGGAGAGTTTCAAATGCCCTCTCCAAGTCCAAGCTACTAGCCAGTGATAAGTATAAACCAGTTTGCTCCTTTCCTGAAGTCTCTCTCTTTTTGTTCCGGAGTATGTTTTTGATTCAGTTTTGTTGCACCTCAAGCAAGGTGCACCCTGTATCCTGGACAATGTTAGCAGAGCAGGGAAGTGGCTTGTCCCTGGTCCTGTTTCTGTCACCCATATGGTGGATGAATGCTCTGGACTAGGAGCTCATGGTCTAGGAGCTGCCCTTTGTCTCTGACAAGTGCTCTTTCATGTGCCTCTGCTCTGCAGATGTCCTCTTCTCTTCCTGCCGGTCTGTTAGTGTAGCAAACTGATGTCTTACAAGCAGTGTGATGCAAAGTTTGCCATTTTCTGGGCCCTCATCAGAATTTTCATCAGATCAAAGAGGGAAACTAGATGGGAGCTGTGAGGCAGATACATTTTGAATTGGAAGCCACTTTGACTTTGTACTTTTTATTGAATGAAAGGTACGCTGGAATAATTTAAAAATGCTTATTACTTGCTTAGTCAATGGACTTATTACTAATTTTTTTTCTTTCAAATTTTAATTTTTATTAGTATATGTTTGCAGTATGCAATTATTGCATTCATTGTGGGGAGTTGGTATTTAAAAATAACACATTTTATTCTTTTTATGTCCTGCCCCTCCATCTCTTGATCCCTTCCCCATTTACAAAAGCTCTGTTTCCTACTGTGTTTTACTGGCTGACTAATAATTAGATTTAAATTCATACCCTTTCCTCTTCTGTTTTTGTCCTTTACCCTTTCAACCAAATCAATCCAAAACAATCAAGCTACACAAAAAAGATAGTGTTCCTATTTGGAAGCTAGAATGTTTGGAATCTAAGGAGTTAACTCATCACTTTTTATTTTGGATGAATGTGTTTATGGGTACTGGGTTTCAATGCCATTTGTTTGAATATGAGCTTCCCTGCGTATTTGCTTGCTTGCCAGAGCACTTGATATAAAATATGGCATAGACTTCTTAGGGTTATGTGATGCAAGGCACTGTCAGGACATCTTATTGCTGTATTTTAGAGTATGAAGAAAGCCTTCATCTCAAGATAGGGTGCCATTGCTTTTAAATATGGTTTATTGGTGATACATATACATTCTGAACACATATCAAGGCTTGCTTAGCTTTTTTTGTTCTTCTAATGAATCAGGACACCTCAAGTTCTTCATAAGACCCAGGACTTACTGGCTTCTTGATCTTGGACTTCCCAGCTTCTCAACTGTGAAAAAAATTTCCATTCTGTATTATAAAATAAAAGAGAGAGAGAGAGTGAGGGCAGTATCAAAATTTACTATAAAATTTCCACTATAATACACTATAAAACAATGAATGGCAAAGCCTGAAATCTGTTTAATTAACCAGAATGGATCATCACCCGCTGGTAGTCATTATAGGACAATTTAATATGAATCCCTCAATTATTTTAACCTGAAAATAGAAAACATTTAAGTTCAGTCAGAATTGTTATTTAACATATTTTTCTTCCAGAGTCGATGCAGCTGTCTAACTTACTTCTGGGTGATGTATGAAGAATGAATAACAATTAGATAACGCACTTATTCTATAAATTGAGAAATGGGTCACAGCCAGGCAAATATGGCTGAGTCAGCACTCACCCCTGTAGTCCTTTCACTTGCAGTAATAAATTTTACATTTTTATACCTCCCATAGACTCCTTGAAATAGATTTGAAAGCAGGAGCCTTTTGCCAGAAGGAGCAAGGCTCCCCAGTCCTGTCACCACAGTCTTGGTTTGCCTGGACTGAGTGCTGTGTGGTGGCAGACGGGGCTGACAGAGCCAGGCTGAAGTCGGTGTGAAGACCGAAGGCTCCAGGCTGACGAAACACCTCTGGAAATGTGCCCAATAGGAACACAGAACAGCACGGGTATGCCTTCTTGCCAGAGCTTTGCTGGAATGGGTCCAAAAACATCTTCTGCAAGAGGAAATGAAAAAGGAAATAAGTTGTTATTCCAAAGGGGTGAGAGGGTTGGGGTGAGAGCTGAAAGGAGAGAAAAAGAACTGAACTGTGAAGGTGAGGATGTGCCGAAGAGAGGAAGTGAGCAGTTGGAGCTAGAAATGTGAATACGCTCACAAAGATAAGGAGGAAGTGGGGACTGTTTGGAGGGTAAACACACCACAATGGAAAGGGCAGCCTTGCCAAGAATAACAACATCAAGATAATTAAAGGAAAAAACTAACATAAATGTGAGGAAAAAGAGAAAACGCTGAATAGGTCTTAAATATAAGAACATTCCAACTCAGCATTCCGTCACTGACAACGTAAACAGGAAAAGGAAGAAAGGTGTTGTACAGCTACACACAGATACCACACCCTCTGATAATTGTGTTATCACTCAGCTTTCTGTTGACTCAGGTATAGCGGGATGCACTGGGTGCGGTGAGAATTATAAACCCAACTGTTTATCTCTCTGGGTTTAGTATGTTCTGTATATTTGAAATAAGGCCAAGATATCAGGATGCTTTACTAATTTTGTGAATTCTGTTACTTTGTAGTGCTAATGTTTCTAATTTAATAAGCTATGACCAAGTCATTTATCTCTTTTATATGTAAGGCTTTCTTGTGCTCTTTTCAGGCTAACTAATGGAATTCCTGAGAAATGATGTTAAAAGATGACCAAGTTTATTACTATGTACGACAGCCACACACATCGTTCTATTCTGTCCTGAAGCAGTTAATGTCAAGCTCTGCTTGTGTTTTCTTTTAGTTTTTCAGTGTTTCACAATCTTCTCCCTAGAATAAAACTGTTCAGAAGACTGGAATCTTCTCCAAGGAGAAAAGAGTTATAAAGACTATAAGCAAATAAAAATAACATGTACTTTTTGGGTACAGAGATCCAGATTAGACTTCTAAATTGGTCAGCTGAAAGCAATGTTGGCATTTCTTCACAAAATTATTACCAAAAATAATATTTATATATAACCTCAGTTATTATAAAAGACTATAAAGACCAGAAAATACATTTTCCTATGTGATGAAGTTTACCAATTTAATTTTTCCATGATTTTCCCTTTTAAAAAATTCTGAAAGTTGTTTTGTGTCTATGTAGGTTTATACTACAGACATATCACTCTGGAAATGCATATCAATATATACAATTCTAGGAATGGTTAAACAAATCCTGTATTACTTTATGTTCACACTTTGGTTACTTTTATAAATTTATTCTCATTTGACCCTTTAAAATATTTTTGTAAGTAATTTCTTCACTGATATACCATTGCTGATATAGCAGTTCATAGAATCATAAAAGCTTGACATGTTTCTTTTTTGCCAGAGGAACTGGTGACGGGTAAAATAAAAGAGAAACTCTGTGGCCCTGAATCAAGGCCAACAGTTTTGGTAGCTGTTGGTTTCAAGCAGGAGCCTAAAGTGGTATCTTTCTATGGTCTGTTGGCCATTTCAGAACTTTAGAAATGTAATGGTCAATTCACCAGAAAGTAACAAATAACTAAATAAATTTTGTGAGAGGACTTCAAGATGGTGACTGGGTAGGCAGAGGGGAGAGAACCTCCCAGAGGAATGCCACTCAGACAAAGGAATATAGGAATGTAGCAACATGTGAAGGACAGAAGGGAAAGAGGTAGGTATCCTGAACTCAGGAAGAATCTGAAATGGGAATTGAAGCCCTCGGAAAGACTAAGCAAAACCTCTGTTGGAAGAAAGGATCGGAGATCCCCCCGGTGGGGTTGGGGGGAGAGGAGAAGGAGGAAGTCACTGCTCCAAGCACACCCATGGTACGCGCCCTTGTTCCAGCATTTGCAGCTTCAGCTTCAGAGGCCCACGCTCACAGAAGCCTCCCAACTCGGCCAGGGGAGAGCGGAGTTCTGAGAGCTGGTCCAGGGCTGGAGAGGGGAGGGCGCAGCCAGGAAAGGAGGCAATCACGTTCGGGAGCAGTTGTCAAACCCAACGTGAGAATGAGAGGTTGCGACAGCCACTGGGGCAGAGTCCCCACCCTGTGGCAACCTTCCTAATCAGTGCCTGGAGAGAATCAATGCAACTAGTACACAGCCCACCACACCCGGCTCTGCACCTTCCTCAAGGCGGTGGCCCCCTGCCTCCCTGCTGGGTGAGCAGCTACCAGCGGAGAGCAGGGGGAACCTCAGTGGTGAGCTGTGGTAGCTCCCAGGGATCTGGCCAAGGAGCAGATGGGGGCTCCAGTACCACAAAGGGAGGGAGATGCAGATGGAGGTGGATTGCGTGGCTCCACACCCTTCTCACTCCAACATCAGGCAGGAAGCACGAGCTGGGTTGCTGGAGCTCAGCTCCCACCCTGAACTCTCTCTGGGAGCACCTTGAGTCTCAGTGGCTTGAGCAAGCACCGCCTGTTCCTGGCAACAATGGGACAAATCCACGGTCTCCAGGACTCACCTCAAACTATTAATGTGAGCACCAAGAGGGTCTCCATACAGCTTGCACATACGAACCTTGCATGAACCCATAGCAACAAATTAGATGAAAAGCAGCAGACCGGGAGTCTGAAAAACAACATACTCTATACAGCAGACCCAAGAAAATCCTTCAACTCTATTCTAGAACTAATCTTTAAACTCAGTTCATACCCTGAACTAACACAGTGAGAACGGGCCGGGGAGATTTCAAGCCCTTATACCAAGCATCGTAAGTTTGTCCAATGCCCAGCTTCAAGGGGTGGGGAATGGTAATACTGGAGATCAGGAGGGAGGAGGAGAAGAAAGGGCCTCTGGCATTGAGGCAAGGGGACAGAGCCAAATGGGTCAGTGAGGGCGCCCCAACAGAGGTGCGTGCCCCACAGCTGCTTCACTGTGGGGCCCGTGGCTGCTCCGCTGAGGGCCCTGCAGCTGCTCTGCTGAGGGCCCCATAGCTGCTTTGCTGTGGGCCCCATGGCTGCTCCGCTGAGGGCCCCCATGGCTGCTCTGCTGTGGGCCCTGCGGCTGCTCTGCTGAGGGCCCCGCTGAGGGCGCCCCATGGACTGGACCAGCCCCCACCCATAGCACAGTGATGGGGCGGAGCTGGGTAGTCCGCTGTGAGCATGGGTGCTTTTCCACCTCTGACCATGGCAGTTTGTATACACCCATGTATGCTATAGTATAGTCTGAGGTAGCTATGTCTCTTCCCAAGGCGAGAGTCCAGGGGTATAGATAGACCCAGGAATGCAGTTATTGTCACAGGGAGGGTGACTGATTGAGTGGTAGGGCAGTGGAGATGAGGGAGGAGAAAATTGAATGATCGAGTGGGCCATCATTTGTGTAGCTGAGCGGCATGTGAAGGTAACATTGTGTGGGACAGCATCCAGAGCTAATTCCCTTCTATGTTCTCTATAATTTGTCTTTCCTCAATTGTTTCTGTATTAACAGAAGTGAAGATGACTTTATGTTATGCAGTATCCAGTGCTGATTCCCTACTATCTTCTCTATAATTTGGTATTTCCTTTAATATTTGTGTGTTAACTAGTGTGAGGATGACATTGTGTAATGCAGCATCCAGTGCTAATTCCCTACTATGTTCTGTATAATTTTGTATTTTTGAAAAAAAAAAAAAAGAGAAACTCTAACTTTGATTCTTACATCACTGTAAGAACTTGAGAATTTATCCGTAGCATCTATATGTTCTCAGAATTTGAAGAACTAGAAAAGATTACATTTGAATGGACAACCTCTTTTAAAAAGGAAGGATCTATTTAGCTATAAGACAAGCAGGTGTGCTGGAGCCCAGAAGGCACAATGTATCTGTATGAAAAAAGGAATGAGTTAAATAAGAAGGAAGAAAAAAAGAAAGGTTTTCTTCTAGAGTGGATGGGATGGAAACATAAGATTTTAAAACAAAATTCCCTGAGGAAATTTGGAGTTTAGGACCAGGTTATCCAGATCCACTAGAAGACTGGAACACTGAAAAAAACTTGCAACCTTGCAATCAGGGTCAATGCAAACAGGCTGTTCAGCAACAAGGCTGGCTCCATAGAGGAGCCTCGCTGAAGCTACTCCGAGAAAATCAACTAAAAACACAAGTGATTGGAAGAAAGGGAGGGAAATACATCCTGAGACCAAAATCAATACAAAATAAGAGCCTTGTAGATAAAATAAAACATAGACATAGGACTTTATGAAAAGGCAAACCAGCACACAGGGCTTCCAGTAGAACAGCTGCCTGAGCATGGAGCAGGAGCTGACATTTTGAAAAATTTCCCGAAAAACTGATGGACTGCAGAAGTGTAGCTAAATCAAACCACAGAGGATAGATCTGGAATATAAGGCCCTTTGCCCCCTTTGCCTTCTTCCTCTCAGAGGAAGCCACAGCCTGGTAGCAAATTTTGCCAGCATACACAGGGGCGAGTGACGAGACTACTTCCTCCCCAAGGAGGTGCCAGTTATTTTTTCTTCTTGTCCTGCACTTTAGCAGCTAATGCGAACCCTTCCCTTAGCAACAACAAGATTAGGGACCACAGCAGAGTCAGTGAAGGGAGTGGAACAACAGAACCCTCCTTGCTCTTCAACCAGTGGCTGGAGAGAGGGAAGCAGAGGTGTCGGGGTTAAGCAGCCTTGGGCCACTAGGTAGCAAGAAGTGGGAGGTTGGCTCTCCACTAGGTGGAGAGGAGATTGAGGGGAGACCAGGCAGCCTTGGGCTGTCTGCACAGTGGTGTCAGCATATACCCACCCCCATCCCTGCACTTTGATAAGTGGATAGAGATGTGCCAGTGGGATGGAACACAGGAGGCTGTGCAAGGGCTAGGAGGAGCCAACTATACATCAGACTGGGAGCAGCCCTGGGAGGTTTCTGTCTGGGGTGCCATAGCAACTGGGAGAGAGACGCAGATAGTCAGGGTAAGGAGAGGTGGGCTGGCCACTGAGGGACACACAGAAAGTTGCAGGTTGAAGACTCTGGCCCTATCCCCCACATCCGGAGGGCACGAGCAGCCTCACACCTGGCACTAATCCCACTGCAGACCTGGTGGGATTGCCCTGCACAGTTCTGGGCTCTGACTTGGACACTGACATGGAACTGTGGACACCAGAGGAATTCCATTATTTTTTAATTTGTTTGTCTGTTTTATCCTCCATTTTCTTTCTGGTTAGGGATTTTTGTTGTTGTTCTTTAGGTGTTTGCCTTTATTTTTTGCTCTATTCAATTTCTTTCTCTATTTCCTTAACTACCTTTCTTGACTTTTTTGATATTTTCATGTAAGTGAACATTTTCTCCAGTCTGTTTCACTTCAATATCTTTTGCTTCCTCCTTCACTTTTTCTTGCTCATCCTCTGCTTCAGTTTCCCAAAGCTCTAGTGATCATCCTGTGTCCTACAGCCTTGCTTCTACTGTATTTGTCTTCATTTATCACTCTATTTTTTCCCCTTATCCCTCTTGAATCACTCTACAAAGTGGAAAAATGCTGTATATAAGTTCATGGTATAAGTTGGATTATGTTATGTAACTGTAGAACTTGCTTCTATGGTTAAAGATACCAGGCTCACAGTTACCACAGTTTGTTAATAGCCAGACTGTGCTTGAGTCTATTGTAATTGCTAACTGTACTACCTTAACCAGGATGTCATACTTGTTATGATCAGTTTTTTCTCCCCTGTATGACAACACCGAAGATGTAAGGGGTCATAAGAATCACCATAGTCCAGTACCAAAGGAATGAATATTGAGTCCAAAAGATAACAACTCTACTTAATATGTTTAGAAGGTATGTTCTTGGGATGACAGAAAGACCAACAATGACCTATATCTAGAAGAGATCCTTGAGGAACAGGCATCACCTGATAAATTCTTGACACCAGAGATAAATCTACCTAACATTAGAAATCTACCTGCATCAAGACTCAAATCAAAATAAACTAAAAACAGAAAATGAAAAGAGGATGAAGCAAAATGCACCTCCAAATGCCTAGCATGCCCAGGACAAATCCAGAACACAAAGGTGTAGAGGAAATCAGAAAGTAGACACTGGAACATTCTGAAATGATAGCAGCAGAAATGAAAAAGCAAATGGAATAGCCCATACAAAAATAATATCTAAAGTACAAAAAGAAGTGACAATCAGAATGAAAGAAATTAAAACAAACAAAATTTAAAAATGCAGGAGTTTAGGATAATGATGAAAACCATGAATGTCCAATATAAACAAGAAATAGAATCCATGAAACAGAGCTGAACAGAAACCCAGTAGGTGAACAACTCCATTGAAAATATATGCAACAGTTTGAATGAAGGCAATGTTAGACTATCAGACCTAGAAGACAGGAATGTGACTAGTGACAAGGAAACTAAAGATATCTAAAAGATATTAAATAACCAAAAAAATCAATCCAACAGTTACAAGAAGACACAAAGAAGATCAACATAAGATTGACTGGAGTCAGTCAGAAAGCTGGAGATAGCACAAGTGCCATTGAACCACTTCAGAGGGCCTTCCCAAACATGGATAAAGAATTTGACATACAATTAAATGAAGCATATAGAACTTCAAATAGCCATGACCAAAATAAATCTATACCAAGGCTTGTAGTAATCAAGATTTTAGAAATTGAACTAAGAACAAAACATTAAAAGCAGCTAGAGAAAAGAAACAAATCACCTATAACGGAAAATCCATCAGAATCAGAGAAGGCTTCTCAACACAAACCCTCAAATCAAGGAGACCCTGATGTGAGGTACATCAAACCCTAAAAGCAAACACTCTTTAACCCGGGTTGATGTGCCACGCAAAACTATCTTCCAAAATTCAACAGAAAAATAAGGTACTTCCTTATTTAAAGAATAACTGAAGAAATTCACGACTACCAAACCAGCTCTACAAAATACCTTGAAGGATATATTAGAATGAGATGACAAAGACCCCAAACATATGAACGTCAATAGAAAGAAACCGCCAAGCAGGGCAAGCGATTAAATGGAGGAGAAAGACAGGAAACCAACAACAGGAAAATAATATGAAAAAGATAAGCCAGTATGTATCAGTTACAACCATCAATGTAAATGGTCTCAACTTACCAATCAAAGGAAACAGCCGGGCACAATGGATCAAGAAACAAGATTCATCAACACGCTGCTTTCAAGAAACACATTTAACCCAAAACTAAATCCATAGACTAAAGGGCAAAGGATACAAAGCAATTCTCCATGCCACAGAAATTCAGAAGAAGGCGCGGGTAGCTATTCTGTTTGCAGACAGTGTAAACTTTAAGCCAAGACTGATCAAAAGAAACAAGCAAAGTTACTGCATACTTGTTAAGGGAAAACTCCAAGAAGAAGAGATAATAATCATAAATACATATACACCAAACACCAGCACATCCAACTATATAAAACAAATATTAACAGACATGAATAACCACATAAGCACTAACACAGTTGTAGCGGGTGGCATTTATATCCTACTCAGGGTATTAATAATCTATTAGCACAGTTTGTAATGACAAAATCTTGGAAACAACCTAAATGCCCACCACCTGAAGAATGGACAAGGAAGATGTGGTTTGTTTTTATACAATGAAGATCTACTCAGCCATAAAGAAGGATAAATTTAAGGCATTTTTAGGTAAGTGGATGCTCCTCAAGATCATACTCTTAGGTAAAATAAATTGAGCCCACATGTATAAATATTACATTGTCTCTATTTTGTGAGATACAGAATGTGTAAATAAGAAGCAAAATATATGATAGGCATTCTGAAATAGACAGACATTGGTCAAACGGGAATTGAAACTCAGGAGAAGGGAAGGGGAAAGGAAGGAAGAGAAAAAATGACAAAAGAAGGATAAAATGGAAACAAAACTTGGTAAATAAAGAGAGGAATAGGGGTTGCAGGGAGAGGAGGGGAATGGGAAAGAAAGAGAAATCAAGATATAACATATACAGGTACAAATTCCCTGTGATGAATGTGATCAATCGTTCTATCTGTCTATCTATCTGTCTATATTTCTATCTATCTATCATCTATTACCAGTAAACTTAGTTACAAATATATATGTAAAACAAAAAATAGAAGGTTAAAGCAAGCAGAGAAAGGAGAGCTGCATATCCTGAAACACAATCTAGTTGAAACTTTTCAACTGGAGTTACAAGTCCAATCGAACCTTATGGATTGGATTCTTGCTGCATTTGGGAGTTGAGGACATGGAAACAAGCCAGTGTCCTAACTCACCTTATATTAGTACCTGTGAGAAGAGATGTTGATAATTCATTTTTTAAAATAAAGAACATGGGTTAAAGTTAGTCTTATTTCATTTGAGGAAAATATTTATGCGCTTGATTTAAATTTCTTGTCATATCACTTCTGGACCAAGATCTCAAAGAATGTAGAACTATTTTTCAATACACCCCCTAAATACCTCTAGTCCTCAGCTACTTACTATGTGAGGACAAAGTAAGTACAGAAAAACTAAAACATAGAAATACGTGGAGCTTCTGATCTAGAAAAAGCCTGAAAACTTGAATTTCCTGATTCATGAGCACAAGTTTTACTAGAAGGGGAAGGGAAGCTAAAGCAAGGTCAACCAACAGGTATACATTTCAACCTTCTGATGCACTCATGAAAAGCTGAGCTTGACCACGTTCTTGAATGCACATTTTTATTGTTTTAGAAAAGGTTGCTGTCAAGCTCTCAAGGCAGGTAGTGTATCCTTGCACACAGTAGAAGCTCAATATTTAACTTATTAGGTTGAAAATGGGGTTCATATTTTTTATGAGTAAAATCTCCCTGTTCCTTGTAAATATTCAATTACACAAAATTATAGAAACAATGTTTGAAACAAATTTCCACTAGACAGTTCCTGGATGCTGAAGCAAGGATACATTAAGTTCATTTTGCATCTTTCTTCCAAGTGGGATCAGGGGCAGGCAGAAACAGACCCTTATCTGGGCTCACAAAGCACATTCTGTGACAGCTCAGTAAATGTCATTTGCTTACTATGCTGTGTTTAAGACATCTAGAGAGCCTCCTTGAAGACATATCTTTTCCTCAGTTCTCTTAGGACCACCTGACAAAATTTAAGTGACTGTTTTTCTTTCTTGGAACAGATTTTACTAGTGTCATAATCTTATTGTTTACCAAAATGTCGTAAGAAAAGAAGTATTCACAAAACCATTTCTTTCCTTGACTTTACAGTGCAGTTGGCTGCCAGGATATATGAGGGGAAGTTTGTGGGAATGGTGATTATCTAATAACAGCATTTTAAATGCATCCTTACTTTATGGGTTATGTTTGGAAACCACTTCCAAATGCTGTAGGTTTTATTAGTACTTAAAACTAAGCTTGAAATTTTCTGCTTCTTGGGCAAGTAAAAGTGGAGTCCTGACATAGTCTAATGATATTTTTGTCCTATGTAAGATCTGGTCATTATTTCAATATCATTTGATTAACAGGTGGTAAATCAATCCTTTGTAGTATGTGAAAGTTTCCTGTTTGAGTCTTATTTTGAGAAAGATAGATTATTCTCCATCTGAGTCTGGAAGGCAGCATAGGTTGGGGTAAACCATTGGTAAATCCTCCAGGAGACCACTTCCTGTTAGATTTCTGCCTCTTCCCTCCTCAAAAGGAGAGCTCAGTAACTTATTTGCATGTACAAGAGTGAAGAAAAAGAATTTTATCAGTTTTTGTTGTTCCTGTAACAAATCACCATAAGCATAGTGACTAAAAAACACATAGCTTTGTTCTTTCACAGCTTGGGAGCTCAGGAGTCTGAAACCATTTTCACTGGGCTAAAGTTCAGGTGTTAGGAGAATCAAGTTGTCTTGGGACACTCTGGGAGAAGAACAATTTCCTTGCCTGGTCTAACTTCTGGAGCTGCATTCCCATGCTTATGGCACATTCCTTCATCTTCAAAGTCAGTGGCTTTCCATCTCTTTTTCCTCTGTTTCCTCTGCTTCTGTCTGCTGTCACCTTGCCTCTTCTGTGACCATGTTTTCCTTTGCCTTCCCCTGATAAGGAGTTGGTGGTTACATATGGGGCACATCTGCAGAATCAATGTGAGCCTCATCTTGAGGACCTTCACTTAATGACATCTGCAAAATATTCCCCTCTTTGCATCCTGTGAGGAAAAGTATCACAGTTTCCAGAGAGTAACATGGATATATATTTTTTTAATTTTATTTTAAAGACAAAAGAATGGAGACATACGAACCAGAAAAGCCATAAACAATACAGAAAATACAAAGTTATACAGAATATAGTAGGGAATTAAAACTGGATGTTGTATTACATAGTTATCTTCACATTAGTTAACACAAAAACATTAAAGGAAATACCAAATTATAGATAAGATAGTAGGGAATTTGCACTGGATGCTGTAAAATATAAAGTTATCTTCACTTCTGTTAATACAAAAACGACTGAGGAAATACAGAATTATAGAGAACATAGAAGGGAATTAGCTCTGGATGCTGTCCTACATAATGTTACCTTCACCTTTGTTACTCAGTTACACAGATGATGGCCCTTTTGATCAGTTCGTTTTTTCTCCTCCCTCATCTCCGTTGCCCTACCACTCAATCAGTCATCTTCCCTGTGATAATAA
>PVLD010027074.1:0-21283 GCA_004027595.1 Dinomys branickii
TTATTTTTTTTTTTTTTTTTTTTTTTTTTTTTTTGCGGTACTGGGGATCGAACTCAGGACCCTGCGCTTGCTAGGTAAGCACTTATTCCACTGAGCTATATCCCCAGCCCATCAGTGATGACAACTGGAGCCAAGGTGTACCACAGCATTTTCTCATTAAAGAGCTACTGAGCAAGAGTGGGGTCAAGAACATTTTCTGAATAACTTGTCAAGTTGAATTGATGTCTGTCCTAGTATTACTTGCCTGCTCCTGTGGCACATTGCATAATCATTCAGGAAGTATTACCTCTTTAATGTGCTGGGGATAAGGTTTAACTAAGGGTTAGCAGATAAATACAAGATGTCCGGTTTACATGTTAACTTTAGATACACAACGCTTTTGTCAGTATAAGTAGTCCGAGTGGGACTTACTAGCTAAAATTGGCATCCCAAGATTATTTGTCATGCAAAAATACCCACGGAGGTCCTAATTTGCTTTCCCACAGGAAGCTCTTCATTGCTTGATTATTGTAGTTGTGATTGCTTTTTATTATGTGTTAGTGAGGCTTCAGACCATTACTGTGGGGTAGTTGCTAATGCCGGCGATTTATAGGACCTGTTAACAGATTAGTGATCCAGGCAGAACAGAGCCCTTCCTCAAAGCCTTTTGAGAACCAGGGCTAAGCCTGGAACAGTATTTTTTTAGGCTATTCAAACATGTATCTCCTTTTGATAAATATAAAAACTTATGTCCCTGAACTCCATTGCAAATGTTATATTCTGCTGCTTCTTTATGAAAATTTTATCTTTTCCATTTTACAAATATAAAATTATATTCTCTTAGTGAGCGTGCTTTTTCAAGCTACACTCCAGGTAACACTACTGAGAGATTTTGAAATGTACCTCTAATGGTCAAGGCCCCTGGTTGAAAATCAGTGGTCTGTGAGATGCCAGAACTAATTTGTAAAAAGTCAAGTATTCAGTGACCCCATTCATCTTTTTTCTGCAGTATTTTTGCTAAATCAGTGTTTCTTAAAGAATGACTTCAATAAAGGTTAAATAATGATTAAAAAGATCACTCAGATTTAGAAAATACTGGTTTCCTGTTTTACTGTAGTGATAAAAAATTTCCAATTTGGAAACCACTGAGCCAAACATAACAATATGGTTTGCCCTGAAAAAACTCCTATGAAGTTCCATTTTCTCCCTACAATTACTAGCCATTGACCTTTTATAGGTAAGTACATTATTCTTTAATGAGGGCAGTGTTGTTGTCCACCATTGTAACATTTTTTTTTTGCTTTTGTATTTATCTACCCTTCCAACATGAAGACACTACTAAATTTCTTCCCTTTTGCAGTTGACAGATACAAAAATTTAGAATGAAGAAATGCTTGGTTGTGCTGTTTGAGGATTATTGTAAACCACAGTTCATTTTCATTTCTTTTGAATTAGTTTTAATATCTACATTATTCTACATTTCTGTGCTTCAGGTGTCTATTCATAGATTAGCTATTAGATTTAAGAGTGTAACTTTGTGGGCCAGGGATGTAGCTCAGTGGCAGGGTACCCGCCTGGCAAGTGTGAGGTTGTGAGTTCAACTCGTGCCACACACATACAGACAAAAAAGTGTAAGTTTTTGTTGGGACATGACTATATAGGCGATCACAGCCGTAGGAAAGATGCTTGCATGTATGTTTTAATTCTCCCTATAGATATTAACTTTCTTTCACACAAGTGATGGGTTTAGTGTCATGCAAAGAAATATTTAACAAAAACATTTTGCATCATATTATCTACTGATGGATTAAGCTTGCTGAACTATTGTAACAGATAGGGGTTCAAGTATATGATGTAGTTATAGGCTGTTGGCTGCCAATTAACGAGGATTTATTGATATTTTTCAAGATAAAAAATACAATGACCAGAAATCTTTACATTCTGATTTAATCAACCTAAAATAAATACCAAACTTAAAGGTATTTCTGAGTTTATCAAAAAATATCACTCCAGGAAAGACTATCATTTACCACTGCTGCACGTGTGAGCTCCCTAAATGAAGGAAAACACAGATCACCTATTGAAACATTTGATAGAGAAGCATAGAAACGCCATTTTACAATTTAACTTAGCAAAGAATAATAGTATTCCATGGTAACAGAAGGAAGAAACGAATAATCAGGATCTTTTTTTGATTACTATACTAAATTATCAGTTCTTTAAGGTTATTTCAGATTAGAGTGTTAAGCACTGATTATTATTAAAATTAAATACTAAGATATTTATCAGGCTCACTTTAAAATGCATAGCCTGTTTTAAAATTGTGGCAGCAATAAAATGTAGATAAAATGTCAAAATTTTTAACCCAAAGCAATCATTTTGTAGTTAACCTTCGTTTCTGATTGCCCATTATATTTGCCCAGACACCTTGATTTTTGAGAGAATTTTGTGTTCAGTTTATCCTCATAGATCATCTGAAAAGAAAGAACAACTGGGATGAGGGAAAAGAAAAGAAAGGGAAGAAAAAGATATGTACTACTAATTTTCATTAGTTCATCGAAAGCAATAGTTAGTGCTTATATTGTTCGATCAATTTTACATGCCTGTATCTGGTACTCTGAGCAACTACTTTGAAGATAACAATATGCAATATAATAACCATTGTTAATTTCCTATCATCTTGTCTTGAAATTCTGTATCATTTTTATTGTTTTGTTTTCCTTTTTTCTCTCTTTAAAATAAAAAAGAAATAAAAGGTTTCAGAGCTATCTTGGAAATGAGGACGATGAGATGAAAGAATAAGATTTCCAAAGGACCTTTAGAAAGCTTTTTTCTCAGGCAGTACTAGATGGAGCAGTAGATTTTGAATGGTTTGGAGCTCTGTCCCTTTGTTGGTAAAACTAATCATACAGAAACGAAAACATTGCTTGTTAACTAGGCAGTTTATCTACATAATGCCCAACGTTTAGGTATATGAAAACATCTAGTTGATTATTTTGACCTATAAACTGGATATATTTAAAGGAAGCAAAAATGCTGAGTTACTCAACTAGACACTGAATGACCTCAATCACATTGAAGTAGATTGATATCACATACATACATTGTTGCTCTTTAGTTTTATGAGTGTTTTTGTTCCTTTAGCTTTTATTTAAATTCCTTTTAGGGATAACAAAGGATTATTCACAATAAATACACTTCTTTCTTGATTGAGGATGATCTTTTAAAATACATAGTTTTTATACTATTCTACAAATATCTTAAGTCATTTAAGTCATTTAAATGTAATATATTGAGATGCATTAAAGAAAATACTTTATTTTAATTATTAGAATCTGCAATACTGGCTCTGGGAATGGCGGTACAATGAAATTATTCAATTATAGTATGCTTTTATATTATATTACAGTGATAAATATACTTAATTTGAATCTCCTTTTTTGAGACAGAGCCTGTAGCCCTGACTGGCCTTGAACTTGCAGTAGTCCTCCTTCCTCAGCCTCCTGAGTGCTAGGTTTACAGGTGTGCTCCAGCATGCTGGGCTAAATGTACTCTTCGGTATGTTAGCGTTGCAAGGAGCCAATTCATTTTTAGGTTGATCATCTCATTTTAGCTTTTGAAAGTGTGCAGAGATCTGTTCTTTGTTTCTATCAATGTTTTGTTTGTTTGTTTGTTTGTTTGTTGTATTTTTGAGACAGGGTCTCCCTATGTAGCTCAGGTTGGTATTGAATTCATTTTGTAGCCCAGGATGGCCTCAAACTCGCAATGATCCTCCTGCCTCAGTCTCCCAAGTGCTGGAATTACAGGTGTACGCCCCCATGCCCTGCTATCAATGGAATATTATACTATTTTCCTTTACAAGTTTTCTTGAGCATGTAAAACTAATTCTAGATTTTTCGGCAAAACATTTAACAACAAAATGTATGTAAGCATGTGCATGTGCACGCGCGCACACACACACACACATACACACACACACACTCAGCGGCAACAGTAGCAGCAACAATAATCAACATGTCAGTGGTTTTGTACACTACAGAAATATTACATAATTACTGTAGGGGGTCATGAAGATTGCCAATTCATGTAAATTTATTTGAGGAAGTAAAAGATTTTTTTAGTAAAAAAGAAAAAACCTGTTTTTGTACCATGAGGTTTCCCAAACTCATTTGAGCATGGTACTCTGTGTGGGCAATGTGTATACTGCACATATTAGCACCCTGAGAAGGACGTAGTATTTGATAGTATTTGAAATCCACTCTGAGTAATGCAGGGATCATCTGCTTTCTTTCAGCATTCTGTTACAGTGAATTTTGAACCATAGCTTCATTTTTTGGAAAGAGCATAAAGCTAAAATGGAGAAGACTTGTCATTTCTGTATTCCTAGTGCCTACCACAATATCTGATGCATAAAAGCACATATACACTGTGTAAATAAATTAGGAAAAATATTATGATATCTGTGATTACACCAGCAAAACATAAATGAAGCAAATTTAACAAAATGTTAATACTATTCAATCTAGGTGATAGGGATGTGGGTGTTTATTGTATTATTCTCTCCATTTTTATGAATGTTAGAAATTTTCAGACTAAAAAGTTTTTAAAATTCAAAAAAATATGCTCTAATTCAGACATGTTTTGCATTGATTTTCAAAACTACTGATCCAATTGCAGTGAAGCCTGACTTTTGGCCATCTTACTCTTTCTAACCAAGGGAAGACATTTACTGAACAGTCATGTCTTGTAAAGGTGAGCACATCAAAATTTTCCTCCATATAAAACCAAGTGTCGAAATGAGCTGTGAACATAATCTAATTTCCTTGTGACCACTCTAGTACAGGACTGTCCAAAGTACGTTCCATGGACCAGAAGCAACAAGATTCTTGGAAATTTGCCTGAACTATAAACCCACTGGCCTTGAGCCAGACTTACTGAATCAGAAAATCTGGGGTGGTGTCCAGCAAAGCATTTGTAACAAATCCCCAGAATGATTATTTTGTTCAATAATGGGGATTGAGCCATGGTCCTTGAATATGCTAGGAAAATGCTCTACCATTAAGCTACACCTCTGCCTTTTTTTTCTTTTGAGACAGGGACTGGCTAAGTTGCCTGAATCAGTTTGAAAGTTGTGATCCTGTTGCCTCAGCTTCTCACAATAAGGAGATTATAGATTTATGCCACCATACATGGCTCCCATACGATTTTGTTCAGGGTTGAGTTTAGAAGCACTTCTCTAACCTATTGTGTTGACCTATAACAAGGGACTGGAGTTCAATATGAAAAAATTCTTATTTATAGCATGGAATTATCATATATGGTGTAAATTCTGTTACCTCAGTACTAGGACACTGCTGAGACTCTATCATTGACTGACTGAACATGTTTCTCTGTCTTTAGAGCACTGTTTACCCAGGTTGTATAGATTCATACAGGGCCTGATAATGTGTGTATTATTTTAATGATCTGAGAGACTTGAAACATGCCACATAGCCCTATCCACGCAAGCTATGCTTACTGGATGGAATGAGACCTCTCATGGTGCGGGTGTATTTAGATATAGCATTCCAGTTGTTTTTGATGGCTTATTATTTTGCTTTTGTGACAAGGATATTCTCTAGTGGCATTTGCTTATTCTTGATGACAGCTTATCTCCGTGCCTGCAGCATATATGACTGCACAAGTTATTGGATCACAGAGTTTGGCTTTGTTGCTATTTAACTGGAATTTGGTTACTGAAGTGAAAAAAGGAACTCTCAGTTTTGGTGAAAAGAAAAAAGAACCTATAGCTAGAGGGTGGGGCTTCCAAAAGTTATAAAGTAGCCCCCAATCTCTTCCCCCTTGAGATTTTATGATAAAGTAACCTAATACATCTTTAAAATAAAATATTTAATCAAGTTTTCTCAGAGGAATTTACAAAGCTCTGGGATGTTATACTGACTTACTGATTTACAGAATGACTATTTTTATACAGGTGGAAACTGACGAGGATATGAAAATGTGACAAGTTTTCTCTAATTGAATACTTGGCATATGCATGTGTTCTAAATTCAAACTAGTATAACCCTCTTCTTACATTTTTTTAATTAAGAAGGCCATTTTGTTGATCATATTTCACTTTTTTGTACTAACACTTGGCAAAAAGTTTCCTTAATATTAGTGGAAACAAGGATCATACACAGCATCACATATAATTTCCCCAGTTCTTTTCCCACTTTTGTCATCCAACAAAAAAAGGTAGAAAGTTTTATTCTGCAGAGACTATGGCTGTTTCTAGTCCACACAGCTGTAGTGTGAGGTTCACTGGCACTATCCTGGTAACAAATCACTGTGCATGTTCTCAAATTTGTGCCTTGAATCAGTATTACAGCAGGTTTTTGACTCAGAATGGTTCCTTTCAGGCTTACTTTCTATTTATTTAATTCTAGAGCAATAAATGACCAAGAAAAATTTCCATTCTCACTTTAGTCAATTTCATGAGACATCTGAGCGTTAAGGCAATATAAGAAGCAAGGTGCAAAAATCAGTGAGCTCCGGGATGTGTAAAGGCAGCACCATTCCTGGGTCTGTATCTAGTAAGGGAGAAAAGCCTCCCTGAAGGTTAGAGTCAGGGGAAGGAAAAACACAAAGTCAATATAGTCATTGGAGTATCGTAGAAACTAATGAAAGGAGGTAAGGTTTCATCATTTGACCTGACCTGGGTGTGTGTGTGTGTGTGTGTGTGTGTGTGTGTGTGTGTGTGTTGTGTGTGATGTGTGCGACACACTCTTGCCTAGAGAAGTAATACTAACTGCTGTGACAGAAAGTTTTCAAATCACAGTTTCTAACCATAATGAGACTGTAGTATCCAAAGGGGATTGTTGGGCTGAGGCTTGTGGGCCAAGAGGGATGCTAGTCTTATTTTTGTCTAACCCTAATATGAAGAGGTCATAGGCACCATGCTCTTGTTCCCAGTGAACTGTTTCCTCACTGACTTTCAGCATGTGGGAAAGCCTTGGCCAACCATCGACTGCTGTCTAATTAAAAACTAACGAAGTGGGTTGTTGGTAGTGGTAACCAATTGAGGGATGCTGCTCTCTGTAGCTATAATTTTGACTCTATAGCATTTTCCTACCTTGCATTATTATGCTACATTCTGGGGATATATTTTACCTCTATAACCAGAGGTCTCTAGCCTCCTTTAGTAGCCGGACAACTTCAATACCCCAGTGCCTATCATATGTATTTTGAAGATAATTTTCTAGATGTGCATAGGTTATTTACATAAAAATGGAGTAGATTCATTCAGCAGTATGTACTACTATATTTTTTGTTACTGTAATAAAATGCCTAATTCTGGCTAAATTTATAAAGAAAAAATGTTTATTTGACTCACAGTTTGGGAGGTTCAGGGCACAGTGCAAGCAGCAGTTTGGCTGTGGTACAAACCTCATGGTGGATGGCATCACAATGACTCAAGCACAGGTATAACAAGGAGTGATCACATTTTCAGCTCTGAGGTCAGAGGGAAGGGGATGACCAGTTTTGTAACTCCATTCTTGTCCTACCTCTTAAAAACTCTAACCTCTGAACACCATCATAGAGGGCCCCAACACCCAAGACACGAACCCTTACTACAGGAAAAACAGATTTGTGATCATTTAATCTCAACTACTTCATTGTGCATGTGAGTAAACTAAGAACCAGAAAATAACCCTAAAGACTAATATTAGTCTCAATAAATGTTACTGACTCAGTTATCCAAGCAGAAGCCCTGTCCCTTATGGAAAGGGTATTGCAGAACCACAAGAGATAAAAAGCAATGAACCATGGTTTGCCCTGCTTTCTAATACTTTGTCCAGTAGAACACAGTGATGATTTAGGTAACTCATGTTATTCACTGTTTCTGGTCACTGGACTCCCTCAAACCATAAATTCATTGGTTAAAGGTTATTTTCAAACATATGGCAGATTTTGAGTAGAATTAACATTAGACAAACATAAAAAAATAAATTCACACATGTATTTATGGATGTCTGGAGTATAGGATCTTAGTATACATGTTAAGCCCTTGGTAGGCTTGTGATGAACACAGTCCCCTTTGGAACTTAATCAATACACTAATTTTAATTAAATCAAGTGGGAAAAAAGAATGTTCATTCATCTACAATAAAGTGAGTTAGGGAGTAGAATCTGGTTCTGACTGGAAGTCTTTGGAAGTCTCAAAAATATGAAACACCCTCAGTGACATGAGGGCAACAATTCAAGATGAGTTTAAATAAGCTTTTATTTAGACGATAACTCTCGGTTGGTTTTGTTGTCTGTATAAAGCCATTTGACTGCAACAAGTCCAACATCTGTGTTACCTAACATTTTTATGTCAAAAAAAGATTCACAAAGAATTCAGTTTTGCATACAGTTTGGTGCTCACTGTGGGAGAGAGAGATAGGGAGAAAGGGAGAGGGAGAGGGACATAACTATTTTGCTGTTAAGGAAAAAGAATACTTTTAACTAGTTTGCTGCTAAGGCAAGCAGAAGGGGCTGGGGATATAGCCCAGTAGTACAATGCCTGCCTGACCAGTGCAAGGTCGTGAGTTGGATTTTCAGTCTGAAAAAAAGGAAGCAGAAGTTGATAGTAGAATCTAACTCAATATGTGTGAACATGTCCCTTCTTGTAACATTTGCATGTAGGAAATATGGAAATATATAAATTCCACAAAGGAGCCTAACTTGCCTTTGTTCATTCAGTAGGTTTTTTTTCTTGACATAAATGAAAAGATGCCCTAGTGTTAAGAGATTCCTGTTATGCTCAGCCATAACTTTCAGGTGAACTTTGAAGTTTCAATGTTTCCCTTGCTCTAGGTCAGATAGTATTTTCAATTATTAAAACCATAATCTTGAAGACACGCATAATTTTTGCAGCTTACTTGTAAATTTGTAATTTTAATGACTTAGTTTATGCTGAACATGAATAATAAACTATCACCTATTAAACTTGGAGAGCACCAGAAGTTACTAATACAATTTATAATGCACTGCAAAAATGAGATTCATTATTATCTTGCATTTCTCAGATTTTCAGGAGAGTACTATAAACAAGTATTTACTTTAATTAAGGAAATAGCCAGGATTTTTTAGGGAAATATTTTACATAGAAAGTAACTCTCTAATAACCAGCAAGTTTACACTTGGTACGAAGAATTCAGCACTTACTGAATTCTTCCAGAAAATCTCTTCATCCATTTGGAAGAAAATAAGGCATTTCTAAAAGCTTATCTACAGGCTGCTGATGGTCCTTTTTAGTTCTTGCCAACTCTAACCGGTCTTTAAGGTAAAGCCAGTTGGAGGGCCTTTTCTCAAGGGAGAGAGAACTTGAAGTATTCTTGTTACTTTTCTTAAATTGCCTTTGTAGAGCAGGACATTTATTAGTGAACCTTGACAGATCCTTGATACTTAGAAAATCACAGTGGAGAGATAGTAGGCTAACTAAAGATCATGCTGTAACTCCTCAGCTGGTGTTCATCCACCAGCTCCCTCCCGTTGTGATCTGGACTCGCTATTCCATCTCAGCATTATCTTATACTAATCTCCTATGTGAACATCTGCTTTGGTTGATGCTTTGTTTAAGATGGGTTTGGAGAAAACTGCTATTTCTTTAGTGTGAGAATATTCTTCAGGCTACTTTTATTAGTTAACCAAATCAGTTTCCTCTTTGCACCATAATAGGTACCAAACTGAACATGGTCTTCAATCTTAGTTCATCTCTACATGTTTGAATATCCATAATCCTTATGATATAGCTGTGCTTGAATATTATTCTTTAATGGTGTTACATAAAATGTGTGGTTTAAAATGCATAACCTGTTAATTTTGATACAAGCAATATTTTCATTTTAATATAAACACGCAAATTAGAACCACACTAGAGTTAAGAAATTTCCTTCTAGGAAATTTAGCAATGATTTGAAAGATGCTGCTGCTGTTCCAGGATTTGGGGAGGATGCCTTTAGAGGAAAACTTCTCTACCTCATTTCTTCCTGTCACATCACATTCTTAGTTCCAAGTAAAATTATCTAGTTTAATAACTCGCTTCACTAGACCAATATATTTTCAATATTTGTAGGTATTTACAAAATTTAAGTAAAACCTCAAAGAAAATGAATTTTCTACTGGTGAGTAGCATAAGACTGTCTCAAGTTTGGGGCACAATTACTAAAGAAGAGTTTTGGAAATGTTGACATTCTTATAGTAAGTGTACCGTTCCCTTTGTTGACTAAAGAAAACAATCCTAGTTTGTACACATTGTCCTGCAATTACAAATAAATCTTTGATTACTGTGTTCAAAGGAGGCATATATTAAAATGTGTATCCAATTCTTACTGCTTCAACCAGGCATGTAACCTCAAGAAAGTTACTTAAATTTCCCCTGGTCCTTATTTCCCCTATAAATCAAATGATTGAAGTAAGGCTTGCCTCAGAGAATCTTATGCAGACTAAATTACAGTACATGGACAGCAGTGAAATGTTGAACCTGCCATACATTTAGTAGTCACTCAAGTCATGCTTTTGTTTTCTACTATCATACGATCTTTGAAAATACTTATTCATGTCCACTATCTTTTCCCAGATCTCATGGTCACATTTCATATTTTGGATCCCAATCTTATATTTAAATAACCAAAAAGAGCACTGCTGCTAAAATCATGTTTCTAAACTTAAACCTCTGACACCTCTTCATGCTTCCTAAGCAGTTCTGTTCCAACTTCAAACTCCTTAAAGCCAGTTTTAATGCTTATATTCTGTCATGCTCCCTGAATCCAGGACTAAACTTCTTTATGGTATCAAATATCTTATAAATTGCATTTATAAACAACAGTGGTACAATAATGAGCTTCTCATCAAAGACCTAGCAGTAGTTGGAGAGGCACTTGTGGGAAATTCCATTTTTTTTTCTTAAAATGAAACTTTCCATTTCAAAGCCACATGGTGATTGCTATAATGCAGAATCACATGTGAAGCATCTGGGAAACTTCTAAAATGAACATGGACAACTGATGCTGTTCTGCAAACAAACTCAGAGGCCACTGCCTTGACCTTGCATACAGATGAAAACAGTAGTTTAGGAGATGGAGGTGTTCCAGTGGTTTGAAAAATGCTCAGAGATTTTTCTACTTGACCAGCCTTACTGTCTATGTTCAAAATGGGACAAGGGAGCAATCAGATCTAAAGTAGAAAATTACAGGCTGATTTGTTTTCAGCTCTGCTCGTCGTTGTCTACTTTGGTGTCTGGAGCCAGTACTTCACACCAGCACAAAAAGTATCAAGGGATGGATGAGTTTGGCATCTGACAGAACACACTGTACAAGCTCTTATCACTCACTTGACCTAAATTAATGGCAGCGTTCATGACAAGAGAGTACCAGCAATATTAAAACACATTAAACGGAGTAGTTTTCATCTCTGAAGAATAATGGTCTGTTTTGAGATGTCTCATTACACAAAGTAATGAAACAGCTGAATCACCGTGCACATACGTGTTTGTTGATACTTGACATTTGGTTTGAAAGTGGGCTTCAGGAGGACCCTTATTTAATCTAGGTTGGACTCTCTTGATATCCAATTTATTTGCTGCCATTTGGATTTCATTTTTGCATCTGAGAATCTAGTTGTCCCAACATAAATTTTAAAAGGCCTTCTTCCTTTAATTAATTATACTTACTACATTCTACACAATTATTCACTCCGTTCGCCTTGCAGAGTTGACATGAACAGTATCTCAGGGTCGTAGCCCAACAGGACTCTCAACAAAAGCTTTAGGCTGGAGGAATTCTGGAATATATTTGTAATTGCTAGTGGCCGAAATTCAAACTCCATTTAACATTCAGGATTTTCCATAAATTGGCCCTAATTTGCCTTATAATTTCATCAATCTCTTGAAAATTTATTTGCTTAATAGATAGTTATATTTTTCCTTTTCTCTGGTCTTCTTCATTTACTTCAATCAATCTTGAGCCTCCGCTCCTCCTTTAAAGACCACTGAAACCGTAACTTTTATTTGAAAGTTTTATTGTGGTATAAATTCACCCACATTCTTTGTTTAACTTCTTTTATGCTATGTGCTTGATCCCAGTAGGAGTGACAAATGTTTCACACATTTCAACATTCACTTAATCAATACAGTCATTTTAATTGAATCAAGTGGGGAAAAAAGAATGTTCATTCATCTACAATAAAGTGAATTAGGGAGGAGAACCTGGTTCTCAACATTATGATGCCAACATAAGCAAAGACTGATAGACTTCTGTATCCTGCAGAGTGACTGGGGCAGTGATAAGTTTTCACACAACAGTGACCATCTACGGTCGGGAGATTGATTGGCTTGCTGTACTTCTGAAATGGCTCATTTGTTAAATGTGGGTATGTTGCTTACTCTAAGGGAGGATTCAGAGGATGTGAGAATTATATGATGAATAAAATACGGTTCTGAGTTAATTTGAACCTACGATGATATTATTCTGTGAGGATAAAGGTGTGTTTTTTGGGTTATTTGCCTTTTAGGTGTAATGGAATCAGTAAATCCCCTTTTGATTTAACATGGGATCTGTTGGTAAACAGCTGTTGGATTCCTAATCCTGAAATCCAGAAAACAAAATTGGAATTTCAACTGGAGCTTCATGTCTTTTTAAGACCACTGTATTAGATATATATTTTCCTATGAACTACTCAGAACCCAAGTATATCACTATCTTAGTTGCTGACATAAGGCTACCTTGAGAAATTATAGATTTTATGTTGTGCAAGTATTTTCAGGGACTTAAAAGTGTCTGTAAAAAGCTAGGTCAGAAAGTTAATACGTGTAGAGAAAGATTACGGAGTTTGAAAAATCAAATGCCTATTAGATAATCATAGTACTTCAGGATTATAACTTGAATTTTCTAAAGAATGTGCACAATTCTCAGATTTTCACTATTAAAAGTCCATTTATAAGTTTAAACTAAAAATCTTCTGTAAGTAGCTTTTCTAGAAAAGCATTTCATAAGAGTTCTTTTTAATTTAACTTAGGTTTAAAATTATAAAAATACAGACATTTTAGCCTGCTCTTTCAAGGAAAAACACTGTTCTGTCCATTTGTTTTTTCTATCCTAGTGAGGTAAAACTTAGTTTAAAAAAGGATATTTGTGATGTTTTTATAAATACATTAAATACTTTTTTAAAAATGATATTTAGAAACCCAGGTCAGCAAACTGAAAGCATTGGGAGATGTTTTTCAAAAGAAACTTAAATATGCTTTAACAGCATTACGTGTTTTCCTTTTATGGTTAATGCTCAAATGTACTTCCTCTGAGAATTGCCATGTACACTACTCTGATGACAATGACAACATTCTATACTTGCCCTCTCTGAAGCATGTGATTTATTGTTCTTGTACTGGGGCTGAGTGCTGATGCAGTCACACATTCCCTTTGGTGCAAAGTGCCATCCATCTGTGCAGCAGCTGAAAGAAGTTACAGGGTTAGTTTGTAGTCAAGAAGTAAAAAATGCTAAATGTTCTAATCTTGTTGACCTAAATAGAGGCAGCGTTGTCCTATGAAGAGTTTGGACTGGGGTTCAGAAAACTAATTCTAACTATGTGAACTTCTGGAAATTCCTGTATACATTTGTTAAATAACTATTTATTGAGCTAAGGAGATGGTGCTGGGTTGCATATTTCAGGATGTGGTAGCATAAAATATAGAGTATCCCTACCCTGATGGAACTTACAGTCCAGTAATGAAGACAAACATTGCTATAGCTGTATAAACGGCAACATCATACCTGTGATGCATGCATAAACAGAAAGATACAATGCTATATAAAAACATATGATAGGGTAATATGACCAAGTCAATAATGTCAGAACAGGTTTCGTTGAGGAAGTGATGATTAACTGATGTCTGATGACACTACTAAGAAAGAGAGAGGGAAAACATTCTAAGTGAAAGAAAAGGACACACAAAGGTCCTGTGGTGTGATGGCTCTCGATAAATTTAAGTGATTTGAAACACAACAGAGCAGTTAGAAGATGGAATGAAGAGACAGGTGTCACAAGCGGAGGCCAAGGCTGCAAGGAACACAGGGGCTAGATAGTATTGGGCCTCTAGAGTTGTGTCAGAGTTTGCTGTCTATCTTAAGATCAGTGGAATGCTTTAAAGTATTTTAGAGAGAGATTTGATGTGACCATATCTGCAGATAGAAAAGAACACTCTGATTTCAGTGTGATGAGAAAATCAGAAAGTGGTCAGAGATGCAGGGAGGTCTCTTAGGAGATGGTACAAATTGGCCAGGAGAGTGGGCTAGGATGGTGGTAGTGGAGAGAAGCAGAAAGATTCAATAGGGAAGATGTAACAATGGAAAAATTTAGATAGATGGAGGGGTGGTGAAATCAGTAAAATTAGTTGGTGCAGTAGACCTGAGTAGATGTAACAATACATATAATGAATATAGTAAATGCTTACCACCAATCAGAAGAGTGTGAGTGACTCACCAATGCAAAAACTAAACAAAGCAAGTCAGAAAAATCACTCTAAAATGAGGGATAAACTAGGCATCTTGTGAACATAAGTGACTGTGTTTGCTGGTACTGCCTCCTGTTCTAGTCATGGATATTGCTACCGGCACTGCCCTGGAGCATCAGATGTGACTCGTGACATAGATCTGCAATAGAGATGCCATGTGTACGTGTATACTCACTTTGGGGCACAAAATTATGTGATAAATATTATAGTCTGTTTTAGTCACTTAAGTGTTTTGAATATATCCACTGTTTCAAATTTATTCATATCCTAAACTTAGCATATTGTTTATATTCAATTATTGCCTCTGATATTTTTTCTTTGTTTTCTCTTTCCTTTTTATTTTAAATTTTTTATTATTAGTACATATATGTTTGTAGTGCACAATAATTACGTTGATCTTGGGAAATAGACATCACATCTTGATCACATCTTCTTCCTCTACTCCCTTCTCTTCCCCTTTCCCTAAGTCACTGCTCAGCTGGTATATATTTTGTCTATAGCCACTGACATTCACATATAGGTAACATAAGCTTCATATAATGTACTCCCAAAGCTCAATATATTTGGGATTTAATAATATCTTCTTTCAGATGAAATGATTTTATGCACTTCAACACTAACATAGATGATCAAGGGCTATCCATATTTGAACATGACTTACACAGTAGGGATGCAAAATGAGGCTTTGTAGCATGTAAACTATGACAATTAGATGAATAATTGACTATTTCAGGAAAAAGTAAAAATTCGAATAAGATCACATGCATAGTTTGTCCTGATGAAATAGTGATACATTTCCATTTTTTATAGCTTATTATGAATGAATACATGAAAGCTAAGCCTAAAGCCAAATATATTTTTTATAAAATTCTTTCAAATTAAGACAGGAACATTGACATTTCTGTGATTTAATGATGTACTTTCTCTGCTCTGCTTTATTATTGTTACTTAATATTTATCAAATGCTATAGCCTGCAATGGGTGAAATGGAAAAACAGAATTCATGACATTTTAGTTTATACCAGTCATGAGGAAAAAGTTTAGAGGTAGCATTGAGTCAAATCAGCTCTACCTGCCCATATAATTGGAACATGACTAGCAATAGAGAGCCCACACTAAGAGAGACTGAAATCTAGAAGCCAAAGAGACAAAAACTGGGACAGGCAGAACAATACAAAGGTCCAGAAAATACTTGGTGTATTGGAGTAGAAATCTAGGATGTGCACGTTATTGTAGTCAGAGAAGCCAAGCAATAAAATAAATCACTAGTAGAAAGGTTAAATGTACGAAGGAAGCCCAGGAGTAGGTACTGCTACGCAGGTGCCCTCATAGGCAGTAAATCTATCTAGCTCTTTCAGGAGATGATAGAACCAATACTTGGAGTCAGATTTCCCTTATCTGGAGGAACTGGCATGAAGGTCTTCTCCTACACAGGAGAACGGTAATGTTAAGGAAGGAAATTAGAAGGAGGCAGTTGTGGCTCTAGGACCAAAGACGGGGCTTAATTTTAAATAAAGAATGCTGGCATACAGTTTTGAGTCCAAATAAGTCCAGCAGGAAGGCTAATTTGATGCTAGATAACTGAGTCACTTGGAGTTCTTTTTATCGTTCCTCTTGTCTAACCCAAGATTAGACCCAAATTCAGTAATGGCGGAATTATTCAGTATTACGTGAATAATATCAGCCTATTCTCAACAGCCTGCATTTGTTTCTGTTATTCCCATTTCCTAGCAATCTGTCCCAGGACTTCTGTTGTTACCTTTTAAATCGACCATTCTCTAAAGCAACATCAGTTCTGCTCTACTGTATATGAGCAAGCGACTTTGCTTCCTCTCAACCTTGATTTGCTTATGTATAAAATGGAAATAGTAAATGCCTTCCCTTGAGAAGGCTGTATGAGCATTGAATGAAGCAATGAATGAAAAGTGCATAGCACCATGTCTGAGAGGTAGGAAATGTTAAATATATAGTAATTATTTTTATGATCATATCTCAAATGTTATATCTCTTTCATGAAAGCCCTTCTTGGAATTACTTTATATGCCTTGGATCTATTTCAACATCATCCCCCAATTTCAGTTATTCTTTCTTGGTTAACATTCACTGATAGTAGGTAATAATAGAAGAAACCTGTTGTTAAGGTCTTGTTTTGTGCTAAGGACTACGTGAAGCACTCTACATGTATTACCACCTTCACTCCTTACGAATTCTGTGAGGGAAACACCAGAAGTTACTCCATTTTATAGATAGGAAATCGGAGGTTCAGGATCTTGTGCCTTTCCCTCTTTCTTCAGTCACCTGAGTTCTCCCCCTATCTCTGAGAAGTTAAAAATTATGCTTTCTTTTTGTGAGTTGGAAATTGAAACCAGGGAAGCGCTCTTTTACCGAGCTACATCCCCAGTCCTTTATATCTTCTATTTTGAGAGAGGATCTCTTTCAGTTATCCAGGCTGGATTTGAACTTTAAATCGTCCTGTCTCAGCCTCCCAAGCAGCAGATTTTACAGGCGTGTACTACCATCCCTGGCAATTAATTTATTCCTGTCTACAGTGACTACCAGAGTGGCTGTTATATTAAAGGATCTTAACAGTTTCCTCTTTGAGGGAGTAAATGCTGTCCTGCTGCTTTTCAAAATTCCCAACGTGGTGTGCTACCTAGATATGAACACCTGAACTCAGTTCCACCCACATTAATTTGTATCTTTCCTATATTAGGTATACCCTTAGGGCCTTATTTCTGCTAGACAACTGATAAATTAATCCTGATAGGATGATAGGAGCAGGTAATTGTGGTGAGTATGTTAATGTGACACCCCTTCTGCATAACTTATTTGCATTTTAATGGAGCAATCCCACAGATAATCCCTTAAGGCAGAGAAAGGAATTTTGAGGATGAGAAAGGCACAGAATCAGTGCCATGCTGCAGTTGTGCGGGTAGGAAGACAAAGTGATGATCTGCAGGTCTCAGAGGTGACACTACTTATGTGTTTTGCCAACTCTGATGAATAATTTTTAAAAGCCAAAATTGTAATCAATTGCTGTCATTTCTTAGTTTTATATTAACTCTGTTGATTCTCAACAGCAAAACCTTTAGTCCTTTTGGACAAAGACAAATGACTAAACCGTATGAGATGCATCTAACTGCAAAATTAGATTAGTTAACTGGGATTAGTCATTTTCAAAGCAAAATGTGTCTAATATATATATTTTTATGAAAAGTTTGTTTACACAGGCTACATTGAGCTATGCTGAATCTAATTCTTATCTTCAACTTGGCGAAGACAGTAAATAATAGAACATCTCGGGAGAGGAGGGGGAGACAAATCTCACTTTATCCTCTTTCTTCAGGAAGGCCTCAGTTTAACTCCCTGTGTATATTTCATTTTGATCTTTTATATCTTTGCAAGATCAATGAGAAATATATCACCAACACTTTTAAATGCTTTGGTAAGTTGTGCTTTCTGAAGCATACATACATAACTTGCTTTTACACAAATGATACAGTTTTGTTCAAGGGAACTATTTTCCAGTAATAAGATGTTGTCATTTATCATGGATGATTAAGGACAGAGCTGCCAATGTGTACCTGCTTAAAACGGTCATTTATTCATCCAGTGTTTGATGAACACAAACTATGTACCTGAAACCAAAAAGTAAAATGAGAATAAAAGATCATTAATCATATTTTAAATGTACTTCATATATCCTTAAGTAAGAGCTGGGGATTTGTGTTTTGGTATCAGGAATCGAACTCAGGTCCTGCACTTGCCAGGCAGGCACTTGTGCCACTAAGCTATAGCCCTGGCCCCAGAGCTAGGAATTTAGACGTGGATTTTTATTTTAGAAACTGGTTCTACTTTTTTCTATTGACATATTTATATATTCTTACCTTGATACCACATTTCTTGGATTATTGTCATTTTGTATTAAGTCTTAAAATCAGGTGGCATAATTTCTTCAACACTGTCCTTTTCAAAAGATTGTTTTTATTATTCTTAGTCCTTTGCATTTCTAAGTTTAAAAATCAGTGGGTTAGTTTATATTAAAAAATTTGTACTTTTGATTAGGAAGGAAATTTGGTGGAAAATTGCCATTTTAATGTGGAGTATTCCGGTCCATGACAATAGTGTATTTTTCCATATAACTGATCTTACTTAATTCTTCTTAGTAAGGTCTCATATTTTTACTATAGGCTTTATACATATCAATCTTTTCTTCACTATTTTAGATTTTTTGATATTATAATTGCCATTTATGTTTCTTTTAGTTTTTTATTTTAAAGATTAAAAAATGAATAAAATAACACTTTAGAATGTTCTAGTTATTTATTGCTAGTATGTAGAATTACAGCTGATTTTCATATATTGATCATGGATACTATATCCTTCCTAATTTCACTTTTTATTTCTAATAGCTAATTTTCAACAATTTAGGATTCTCTACGTGAATAATCATGTCATTTGCAAATAAAGACTTCTTTATTTCATTCTTTAAAATTTTTATATTTTTAAAAAAGCAATCCTGGGTAAGAAAAGCAAAGAGGAAGATCAGAATTCCATATTTGAATGATTTGTGCTTATTTTGTTTGATCAATTATGCATGCCTCTGTTTTGTAATCTGAGCAACTACTTTGAAGATAATACTATGCAATGTATCAATCATTGTTAATCTCCCATTGTCTTGTTTTGAAATTCTGTATTATTAAGGTTTTTATTGCTTTTTTCTCTATAAAATAAAAAAAAATCCAGATTTGAGGTTATCCTAGAAAGCTACTATGATTAAAATAGCACGGTACTGACACAAAGACAGGAATGCAGATCAGTGGAACAGAATAGAGGCAGTACAACAACCCCAGGCACATTCAGGTATTTGATCTTTGATAAAGAGGCCAAAAACAAACACTGGAGGAAAGATGGCCTCTTAAAGAAGTAGTGCTGGGGAAAATTGGATATCTACATGCAGAAGATTGAGTCCAGACCCATGTATCTCACCATGTACTAAACTAAAATCAAAATGCATCAAATATCTAAGTGTTAAAACAGAAACATTGACTTGTTGGAAGATAAACTAGGTAAAACTCTTGAAGACATAGGTGCAGGCAAGGGCTTCCTAGACAGAACCCGTATGGCACAAGAAATAATACTGAGAAACAAAAAATTGGATCATATCAAATTTAAAAGCTTCTGCACAGCAAAGCAAACACCCAACAGAGTGAAGAGACAACTTACAAAATAAGAAAAGTGTTTGCCAGTTATTTTGTGGATAGAGGACTAACATGTACAGTATATAAAGAACCCCCAAAATTAGACTACCTCAAAATAAAAAGCGTAAAAAAAATGGGCAACTGAAATGCATAAACCTTTCTCAGAAAAAGTATAAATGGCCAGTAAATACATAAAAAAGTTCAATATCACTGGCCATTAGAGAAATTTAAAACAACACTGAGATGCCATCTTACTCCAGAAACAATCCTTATCATCAAGATAAGAAATGCTGATGAAGATGTACTAAGATGAACTCTTCTACATCTTTGCTGAGAATGTGAACAAGTACAACCACTATGGAAATCATTTTTCAGATTTCTCAAAAAATTAAAAATAGAAATTCGACTGAGTTACCTATTCTCCTTCCAGGTATCTTTGCAAAAGATTTAAAGTCATCATATTGCAGGAATGCATACCTACCCATGTGTGTAGCAGCACAGTTTAAAACTAGCTAAATCTTAGATATGACCTACATTTCCATCAACAGATAAACAGGTAAAGAAAATACAGTATTTACACAAAATGGAGTGCAATGCTGCCAGGATAAAATATAAACTTGAGGCATTCGTAGGTGACTGGATGCAGCTAGACACCATAATTTTAAGTAAAATAAGTCAGACATGCATGTTTAAGTATCACATGGAAAAGGAAAGCCAAAAGTTTTCATTTCTAGTTTGGGCAACTAGACAGACTTTGTCCTCACGAGCTTACTATTGTAGTTCCACGCATGATAAGAGTGATGGTTAACATTGTTCTAGTGAGATCTTAAACTAGGTATGCTAAAGAAAAAAGAGAGGTGACCATAAGGCATATTGCAGCAGAAACAGAAAAACTTAAAGCCTCCCAAGATCATTGATTTTTTTTAAGGAACCTGAGGCTTAGAGAAGGATTTGGCAAAGGGATGGTAGGAAAGGGATGTGAAATTAATTCTAGTGAAGAAAGAAAAGTTATACAGCAGCTCTAGAAGTGCTACTTTTCAGAAATCTGAGACACATCCTTTGGGAAGTCCTTTGTTGTATAGAAAAGTCATTTTAAATATTGAGTTATCTATAGGAAGTAAAAGCTGCAAGCAGTGTAACTTCTTCTAAAGTTTTTGGAATTTTTATTATTTTATATTTAGAGGAAATAATGGCCAGTATTTCATAAGACAATGCCTCAAAGAGTGTTGTGTGATCAAGTATACCTTAAAATCTTAAAATAGCAGCTTCCACACTTGAAAGTATTGAGGGGTCTTTCAACTTCTTCTTCGACATTAAGTTTTATATGAGAGTGACAACTCTATTTTTTAATAAGAGGAAAAACTCATCCTGGTGATCATACCCAGAAAGATTTGGAAAAGAGTTCCAATGTATATTTTGTGATACCAATGGACTAACACTGCTCAAAGAAATCATACCTTGATGTTGATGTTTCATTTTCACTGAGCAAAATGTGTTAGCCTCAAGAAAGGAGAAATATAAGAAATAGATCATGAAAGAATTCCTTATTTAAGATGACTCTGATTTTAA
>PVLD010027075.1:0-21282 GCA_004027595.1 Dinomys branickii
TATCTTCGAAGTGTAAATATATGAACCCATATACAGACATGCAAATTTAGTCAGACAATTAATCCTCTCAACAACAGAAAAAACACAAAAACCAAAAATCCAAAGACAAAAAACAAAACAGGCAAACAACAACAACAACAACAACAACAACAAAAACCACCAATAGTTGCTGCTTTGCATATTGATATCTTCGAAGTGTGTGTTCAGGATAACACATACAGACATACAAGATTGATCAAACAACCCATCATCGATTATTCCTTAGCATTAAGTGATATAATACAATAGTAGAACCATGTTAGCCCTCCTGCATATATGTATATTCATATATACATACATACATTTTTGTCTCTTTCTTTTCTCCTTTCCCTCGTCCCATCTGTTCTTTGTTTTAGAACAGATTTCCTTCATGTCTCTTAGTTTATATTCCCACGTTCGGGTTCTTACACCAGTGATACAATACGTTGCCTGCACATGTATTGCTGATTTATTTCACTTATGAGTATGGACTCCAGTTTTGACCTCAGCTTGATAAGGGGTGGAATGTCATAGATAAGCTCAGTTGTTAACTTCAGCGATCTGGGAGCTACCTAGCAGGCAAGCAATTCCCTCTTCTGCATGCGGGTGAGCTGTTCCTGGAGGTGTGGCCTTGGTACGGACATGGGGTCCTTCGTCCTTTCCTCTCGGATGTACTTCCTTCGTGCTCTGTTTCCCAGGCACCAGGAAGTGAGCAGTTTTGCTTTGCTTCACCCCGCCCTTCTGTGATTTTTCTGCTTTGGAGTCAGCCAACTGCAAACTACCTCATCGGGAACGAGGAGCCAAATATCTTCCCTTTTAAGATTGTGGCCGTAAAGCGTTTGTCCTAGGAATGGGAAAGGCAACCAATATAATAGATCAGAGAATTAACAGAAAAAACAGATCTGAGGGAAATGAGGAAACAGTAGTGCCTACTTGGATGGGGAAGTTGGATAAACAATATCACAGAATCCAAGTACGGAAATTATATTTTAGGAAGAAAATATGGTCAGTAAAGCTGAATACAGGGAGGAGGAGATAGTGTGAAACACTGGTATGTAGTGGAAATGTCGAATGTACTGGTGCCCTTTCCAAGGAAAACTTTGTGGAAGCTGGTAGAAACATGCAAATGCTAGTGTATTAATAACTATATTTAAAATTATGAAGAGACTCCTTTAACAGTAGACTCTTAAAACAGTTTGACAATAAACAGGGAGCAAAGAGATCTAAGTAGTGAAGAAAATCTAGGAAGATGGTGTATGTACATTTTCAGCAGAAAGACTTGAACATATATCATAGATCCAAAGTGAACCACATCCAAGTGTTCAGACACAGAAGAGATATAAAATGGAGAGTGATATAGGAATGCTTCAATTTTGAGACTTTGGCTAATCGATTAACTCTGTATCCATATGTGTGTAAGTTGGGTTTGGTGTGGAAGGTGAGCAGAGAATTGCAGAGCCTATTCCTCATAACTTTTATCTTTATGTTTCTGAATTTTAGGTAAAATTTCCAAGCTAGCCATTCATCTTTGCAAATATCTAATAAAACTGCTTGAATTTCATTAAAAGATGATGTATAATTTTTAAAAAGGGTCATAGTTTCTTAGCAGCCTTTGATTCTGAAAACAAATTTAAAATAAAACCAAATAAACAGAAGACCAAAGCAAGAAATCTGTGTACTCTTGTGCAGTTCGTGGAAAATAAACTCCCTGTTGTTTGGAATTGTATGGGCTATTTGGGAATTGTACTACCTTAGATCCAACTATGAGCACAAGTGAATTTTTCAGTAATTTAATTGAGAAAAAATAGTGAATTCTGATGTAAAAATATAGGAAATGAGATAGACTTGTACATTTGCCTCCCAGCTTCTTATTTTCTGCATTTTCTCTCTGAGGCTTCTCATGTAGGTGGTGCAGCTGCTCTGAAAGTGCCATACCAGCTTGTACACTGTCACTTTGCACCCATTGTGAGGGAAATTGACTGGAATCACACAATCTTCATCAATATCTCACTAGGTAGAGATCAGCTTTTCTAGTCAAAGGGGCTGAACTACATTTTCTGTGCAGCTGGCAGTCCCAGGGAGCTAAGGCACAGGAAGAATAACTTGCTGCTAGTGCACGAATGTGCCCTGGGTGGATGCTCTCACCTGATCTGATTGGAATCAACTTCTTCCATAAAGACACCAGCAGAAGAGCTGGCTGAACTGAAGGAAATGAGGTGCTTCTTGTTTTAATCCTCAAGCTCCGTTCTAACCCATAGCTCATAGCAGCATCCTGAGCAGCAGTGCCATCTTCCACAGGCAGTAATTATATAAGAATAGCATTCCAAACGTGCTCCTTCTGTGACTGGCTGCCAGGCAGACTGTTCATGTGGGAAGCAGTTTTCACACAGATGTTAGCAGGAAAATAGATGGATAGAAATGTTTGCTGCTTCCTGAGATCACAATAAGGCAGGACAAAGATTTAAATTTAAAATCTTTAAAATGAGGCACATGATTCATGGTGAAGATATTTTTTCTTTGGGTGACTCATGAGACTTCTAAAGAGTGGATTCCAAATAAAAGCACAAATTGAGGTGATCTCGGTAACTTAATAATTTGAATAAGAATGTTGCATGAAACAATGCAAAGTGGATTCTTTGACTGTACCAATGAAATTGCAATTGTTAACAATAGTTGAGGAATAAGAATCAGGGACTCCCCAGGTAATTCTCATATGCAATAAATGTTAAGAGTTGCTAACATATGCTGACCTTGGAAGTGACAAGTCAGCAAAATTATGAAGGTAGAACTCAAACATACTTTCAATTTAAATTTTAACATTTTCAAAAATAGGACCAGTTAAACATAGTTTATTATGAGAAAAGGAATAGGCAGCATATAAAGACAAATGATCTGACAAATTGGAACTATAATTTGAATAGCAGAGATTGATGCTTGCTTCTGTACAGGCAGTAGGACATGAGCGATCTCTGCTGACCTCTTCACATGTGTTAGAGCTAATTGGTGAATGTGCCTGCATGAAATAAAAAGGCTCAAATGTCTTGCTAAAACCATGACACTACATTAGTTGTTAGTGGACTCAAGTTGTACAACATTAGTTCAGCATGCACATGACAAATAAGCGGTCCTACAAATACCTCCCACATTCTTGAATCAAAGGCATTTCTCCTTCAGTATTACAGTTAGTCTCTTCTATCACGGCTGGTCCAAGTTCCAACTGTGACTTGAAATTCAAATCAACACAGATCTCCTCTTACCTAATGCCCAGATAATGTGTGCTATGACTTGTATGTGTCCTCTAAAGTTTATATGTTGAAAACTATATCCCTATTAACAAAAGCTTTGGGATGTGCAGCAGAATAAATGGTAATTATTTAACAAAGGCAACACCTCTGAGTGTGCAATGACACTCCTGCTTTATGTACAACCAAAGGGAGAGTTAAACACAAAGGAATTAAATTTTGCTGTGTTTGTGCTAAACTTTCTGTAAAGATGTTTAGGAAAGCAAATTGCAACTAATCAGTCTTTCTCATTTAGGAGGCTTTTTATTGATATGTGGTGTCTCAATATTCCTGAGTCATAAGCAAAAGCAAGTCACTGAAACCTCATGAAGGAACTCAGGTGTTTTTACAAAGAGTGGTTTAGCTGGCAGGTAGGTCTAAAATCTAGTTCAGCTTCTTCTTACTGTCACAGACTCACCCATACTATCCTTCCATCTCCTACCGTGGTAGCATGCCGCTCACAGACCCTTGCTGGAGGCCGGTGCCAAGCTCCTGAACATCCCAAGCTCCAGAACCGTGAGCAAAATAAATTTCTATTCGTTATAAATCACCCCATATGTGGTATTTTTCACACTAGCAGAAAATGGCCTACAATAATGGGGAAGTGGGCTGGGGATATAGCTCAGTTGAATAAGCTCTTGCCTGGCAAGTGCAAGGTCCTGAGTTCGATCCCTGGTACCACAAAAAAAAAAAAAAAGGGGGGAAGCATGCCTGAATAAATAAAGTTTCTTAGGAAAATTTTAGTTTTTAGGTTAGGACTAAAATTAGATAGATGACAACAATGGTATTCAAAGACAGATTTTACAGAATCCCCTTTACATGAACTTCTATTCCCTTAGCTTGAGAAAATCAGGTATGGATTGATGCCCTACTTACATACCTGAACATTACCACGGCTTTTAATTTCATGGTTGTGTAAAAAGAATATCATGATTTTAATATGCAATATACTTAGGAAAATATATGTAAAGTAAGGAAATAAAGATGTTATCAAAAAATCTCTATTACCGTAATTGGCTCATATAAAAATCAATTCACAAATAAATGTTTGGTGAAACGGCATAAAAATTAGCAATGCAATAAGTTTAAGGTACTGTCTTTAAAATTTCATTATTCCAGCTAGGAGAAAATAGCAAACATGATGACAATCTGCCCTTGTTGCCTTACTAATCAAATATTGTTGATGAGTATACATTATCTATCCCTTTTTATTGTTCTAAATACTATCAAAGGCAGGGTGCACACATGTGAAATAAACTGTCTTGTTCACGCTGAAATTACCATATCAGTGAACAGGAAAACAAAGTGTAACTAATGAATTAGTTCTCAGTTTTTTTCTTTTAAACAATGTTTTATTAATAACTCATATCCCACATATTTGCATGTTACATACAGAATAGTTTCACTGTGGGAAAGAAAAGATAAGGCATACATTTTATGCACTATTTTTATGTCCCGTATAACTGTTAGCATAATTTGCATGTCCCTAAAGGCTGTAAGAGCACGACACAAGAGATCAAATAAAATGAAATAAACTAAAGATTATCATATATTTTTAGTCTTATTTTGTCAAATCTCCCAAACCAAAAGCTGTACTTTGTGATACTGTGCTGTAAGCATACTCTACTCTGTAGAAACCCCTTGCATTATCTTCCTTAGTGTAACTTCAAGTATATTAAGGTTACTTTGACCACTGCTTTTGTCCCCCGCAATGCCCTTTCATAGTCTTTCATGGTCTGTGCAGTGGCTTCATGATTACTCAATCTCGGAGTTCCTCATTCTTATACCAGTTCCACTGTTCCTTGTGGACATGGATTAAATTTTTCTCCTTTGTTCTCCTCAGCAGCTCGAGTATATTCTCTGTCTATGAAGCAATTAATGTAATGTTCATGAAGGTATACTAAAAACTGTTGGAAACAAAAAGAGTCCTGAATATTTACATGACATGGCTTCTGGAAAATACAAATTACTCCTTCATAAACCTTTCTTTACTTTCCAGGCCATAAAAATTAGAACATTCTTCAGAAGTTAGTAGTGAGTGGTTAACTCATATCACTTATGTTGCAATAAGAAGAAAAACAATCTCTGTTCAAACCATTCTCAATAGGGATTGTGATGACTGTTTAAATCTGAATCAGCTGCACTTAAAATGAAACTTTCAGCAGCTTGCCATTCAATGTTGAATTAGATGAAATTAAAAGATGAATACTTTTCAATTAAAAATAAATATGATCTAAGAAATTATAGCTTATTAACTTCATAGGAAAATTTTTGAGGTTTAGTATTTATCAATTAAGAATAGGAGATGATCATTGCACTAAAATTATATATTTAGAAAAAAGTATATAAATTATTTTTACTGTATGTCATCTATTTCACTATTATCTAGACCTTCTAATGTAAATATTTGCAGTGAATTCCACAAACAATCTTTAATCCTTTGGAGATAAAAATACTAAAAATAGAAAATATATTTAAATGGATGGTAGTGATGATGAATTTTTCTGTCTTTTCCATGTTTATTTTGCAAATGCAATATTTCCGATTTTCAAATTATACACCTTCTCTTAGTATGAATAGTCAACACTTTCTACAATTTCTCTCCCTAAAAGTCATCAGAGTATGCAATTTTATAATTTGTACTTTTTAACACCAAGTCATCTTTTCATCATTTAAAATAGTCCTAATGTTTCTGACTCCTTGTGATGGCGCTTGGAGGGAATGAGCCCAGAGCCTTCACACTGTGCTGTCTTCCCAACTCGTTCTTTCATCTCAGATGAGGTCTTGCCTAGTCCTTAAATTGCCCAGGTTCTGTTTAGACTTGGGATTGTTCTGCCTCAGCCAGCCAGAGTGCCAGGTTTAGAGGCAAATGTCACAATGTCCAGCTGTCTATGTATTTTTACAGTGTGCATTTTCCATCTTTCCAATTTCATTTGTCACACACTGAAATTACAGAAAAGCCTGGAATCTTCAGTGAGAAAAAAAATCATCTAAGCTGTTCCCAGATTCCTAGAGCAGAAAAAAAATGTATTTTGTGTAAGGGGAAAATATTCTATTTTAAAATTTCACTTGCAATATAACACCATTTTCAAATACATCGGTTTTCCTCTTTCAAAGAGGATGATCAAAGACTGAGAAACAGAAATAGTTATGTGTATATACATTTACCCTACTGAAAGAATAATTTATAAAGAGATCATTTACCTTCAAAGAGAAAAATGCATCAAGGTCTAAGATGACCACTTCATCATTAAAGAGTGGAAGTAAATGACTAGCAAAGTTACTGAGATGAGAGACACAACTCTTTCCTTTTCCTCATAATTTGAGAATGGGAAATTTATTAAACAGAAACTCGCATGAAAGTCTGCAGTAGATATAAAATGACATGTGTAATAAGTATGAAATGGTAAATGCACAGCTCTATGATTATGGGTTATGAGAGTATGGATAGAAGTGGAAAGAAAATTTGAGCGATTCTTTTTTTTTTTTTTTTGGTACTGGGGATCGAACTCAGGACCCTGCGCTTGCTAGGCAAGCGCTTATTCCACTGAGCTATATCCCCAGCCCCTAAGAAAATTTATCTTTAAAAATTATATACAAATTCAGATGTAAAAATTTTGTATTTTCAAGCAATGAATTTCATGTACAAAATAAAACTGAGGGCCCGGGATACACAGCTCAGTGGCACAGCGCCCGCCTAGCAAGTGAGGTTGTGAGTCCAATTACTGGTACCATAATATAAATAAAATAAAATAATATTGAGTTTGTTATATAAATATAGAAAATAAACCATATGGGGAATTGAGGATAAAATGTTAACTAACATAATATTAAAACACTAAGCCAAATTTATTTTTGCTTAATTTTCTTCTTTTTTGTAATTAAGTTTATTGGTATAATGTAGACATGCTTAATGATGGCCGTCAGCATAGGGAATGAGCATCTGCGCATGACAGATCTTCGTTCCTCCTTTCATTCCCATCCCCTTCCCCTTCCTTCAACCCTAATCTGCTCCCCCTTTATAAAGTTTGTTTCCATTTCATCCTTTTGTATTCCCTTATTTTTCCTTTTCCTTTCTGCATTCCCCTCCCTTTGAACAATTACTTCCTATTTCATAACATCTATTACACATTTTAGCTCTTATTTATACTTTCAGTTTCTCATACAAGAGAGACAATGGGATATTTACACATATGTTTTTGATTAATTTACATGTAACGGTATGGTCTCAAGTTCAATCCATTTAGCTGTAAATGTCTCAAGTTTATCCTTCTTTAAAAAAAAACACAACTTTTTATCCATCCCTCAGGGAATGAACATTTGGATTGTTTTCAGGATTTAGCTATTACAAACTGCAGCTATACATATGGGAGTGTATCTATTGCTGCGGTATGATGCTTTTAATACTTCGGGGAAGATAACAAGACGGGAATAGCTAAGTCAAATGGAACATCTAATCCTAGTTTTTTGAGGACCCTCCACACCGATTTCCACAGTGGTTGCACCAGTCTACACTCCCACCAACAGTGTAGAACTGTTTCATTTTCTCCACAGTCCTGCCAGCATTTGTTATTGGTTCATTTATTGATAAAAGCCATCCTTTCTGGAGTGAGATTAAATCACAGTGTCGTTTTAATTTGCATCTCCCAAATGATCAGTTATGATGAAGATTTTTTCATGTATTTATTTGCTGTTTCTACTTCTGAGAAGTGTGTACTCACTTCAGATGCCCATTTTTGGATTGGGTCTTTAAATCTGGAGAGTCTGATTCTTTTCAGTTATTTATTTGTTCTAGATATTAGTGCTTTGCTTGAAGAATTTTTTTGTTGGTGGTGAATTTTTTTTGTTGTGAAAAAGCTTTTAAATAGAATGAGATCCAAGTTGTTGATTCTGTGTAGTATTTCCCATTAGGTAAAGTTTTGCTCATGACATTGTTGCCTATATCTATATATTTGAGTTCGACCTATTCTATCTTCCAGCAGATTTAGTGTTTCTGTTTTAATTTTTAGATCTTTGATCCATTTCAGTTTTAGTTTAATACATGCTGGTAAACATGGGTCTAGTACTGCGGGGATGTGCAGTGCCATTTTTCCCAGCACTATTTCGTGGAGAGGCTTTTTTCTCCCAGTAATCATACTTGGCCCCTTTGACAAAGATAGTGAAAAAGCAGCAACCAAGAACAGCAGGGCTCTTTCTGTCCCTTATATTCGAGCCAGCATGGGGGCCCTTAGAGTGTGTATCACTCACATCCAGGGTGGGCCTTCCCATTATCCACACCCAGCAATGTGCCATAACAATTAGTGGACCAATTTAGTAACCATACACGCTTGATCCCATCATCACACACTTAAACCCAGCATCATGCACTCTAGATCCATCCACCTCTGAAAAGCCCCACCTATGACTGCATAAGGTTTGGGTGGATATCTATAGAAGTCATAATAAGGATCATAGGAGAAGACAGTGAATGTCGTAGATGGCTTCTATCAGACTGAGGTGAAGACAATCTATCCCGATTTTCTGTAGGGTTTTTGTCATGCATGGGTGTTGACTCCATTGTGTAAAAATACCACATCTTTTCTATCCTTTCCTCAGTTGATGGGTATTTGGGTCATTTCTAAGATGTAGCTATGACAAATTTCACTGCTATAAACACGGATGCACATGTATCACTGTGATATTATGGAGGTATTTTATTTCTCTATTGATGCTAGTCTTGGTTACCTTTCTTTCTTGTTGAGACAAAATACCCAGCACCTAAAATTGAAAGGAGGAAAGGTTAATTTAGCTCACAGTCTGTGGAAGCTTCAGTCTGTAATCAGCTGGCTCCAAGGCAGGGTGACATGGCACAGGAGCAACAGTTCAAGGTGACAGAACACTGTAAAAGCAGTGAGAGCACAAGGGGGAGTGGCAATCCTCTTTTCCTCCCTTATATTGTGACTATGCTCTCCACCCTAGGCTGGGTCCCTTACACTCACACCATCTCTCATGCTCTTGTCTTGCACAGGTTCAGGAGGTCTACAAAATGAGGGTCCTGATCCTCTGCTCAGTCGTCACTTAGCTAACGTTCTAAACTCAAATTGACACAATGTATCAATCATAAAAATTCTAAAGAAAGTTTTGCAGGATACAACAATCTGGATTGGAAGTTGTGTGCTTAGGGGCTTAAAATACTTAATTCCAAACTCCTGGATTTAAGGGTTTGTGTTGAGAAGTCTGCTATGATCTGATGGGTTTTCCTCTAGAGGTAATTTGGTTCTTTTCTCTAACAGATTTGAATAGTCTTTTTGTGCTGATTTCTTGAATCATAATTATTATATGCCTTAGTATAGGTTTATTTTGGTCATGACTAGATGGAGTTCTGTGTGCCTCACTTGTCTATATGTCAAATTCTTTTCTGTGCTTGGGTACTTTTCTGCAATTACTTGTCTGAATGGGTTTTTTACGTCATTTGTGCTGACTACTGCATTTTCATTGACTCCAGTCAGTTGTGTGTTGCTCTTCTTTGTATTGTGTTACAGTAGTTGGGTTTCTTTTCCTTGTTCCTTGCTATCTTTAGAATATGTTTCTTTAAGGATCACTAACCATCTTCCTGTGTTCTGGGTCTGATATTTATCTTCACTTTTGTTCACATAGTTTTGCAAACTTTCAGTGGAATTTTTAATTCTCCGTATATCTATTTGAATCTGTTTCATGGATTCCATATTTTTCCTGAGGTGGGCTTTCATAGTTTCCACGCCTCTCTATTTTTTAATGTATGTCTACTACAGATTTGCTAAGCAAGTATTTCATTATGGTCATCATCTCATTTTTAAAATATCAGATTATTTCTGTTCTGATATCCTCTGTAGACACACACACATGTATGTATTTTTAAAAATTTCTTCTACTGTCATTCCAATAAATTCAGATGGATAGCTTCTGCTTTCCTCTATATCACTGTCCCCAGAACTTTTCCTGGTGGGTTGGAAGTCTAGGATTGCATTTTGGATCTGTGTTTTGTCATTTTCTACTTTTTAAATTTTAATGTTTTCTGTATTGTTTTATTTTTCCTGTGTTAGGTAGCTCTATCACTGGTATTAAAGCTTCCTTAGGAAATGTCTGTTCCTCTGAGATGTCTTTTAGGTAGAGCTGGATGTAGGTCTTTGTGTCTGACCCAAGATCTTATCTTCCCACTTTATTAGGGACAAAGTGTTGCTATGCATTTGGCTCAGCACTCAGTCTGTTGGGGGGCATATCCTGCTAGGGTACACCTTCTGTCTTCACCTTGATCTCTAGCTTATGAACTGTTTGTCTTCTGGCATGCCCCTCTGCCTTGCTTGCTTGTCTTGCAACCACCAGACTTGGTCATTCAAGGAATACAAATTAATACAACACTGAGATTCTCTCTTACCCCAAGAAGAATGGATATTATCAAGTCAACCAACAATGATTGCTGATGAGGCTTTGGGGGAAAAGGAACACTTATCCACTGTTGATGTGAGTGCAGACAGGTATAAGCACTGTGCAAATCAGTGTGGACATTCCTCAGAAACCTAGGGCTTGAAGTTCCATTTAACCCAATGATTCCCCTTTTTGGTGTCTTTCCAAAAGAATTAAAAGCAGCCTCAGTGATATATGTACAGCCATGTTTATAGCAGCAGTTTGTAATAGGTAAAACTTGGAAACAGCCCAAATGCCCATTGCTCAATGAAAGGATAAATCTGTGGGATTTTTTATACAATGGAGTACTACTCTGCCATAAAGAAGGACAAGATTGAGACATTTCTATCTAAACTGATGCATCTTGAGACTATGATCTGAAGTGAAATAAATTTGTCAAACATGTATAAATATCACATATTTTTCTCTGATGTGAGTAACCAAAACTGTAAATAAGGACCAAAATGTATAGTGGATATGGTGAAGTAGAAAATATTCAAATGAGAAGGGGAACTAGAAAGGGGGAAAGGAAGGAAAGTAAAAGAAAAAGATGAGACCAGAAGGAAAAAACAGAATCACACTTTTGTAAAAATGAAGGGGAAGACGAGTTGAAGGAAGGGTAGCTGAATTGGAAAAATGATTTCGGTTGTATCAAGTATAGATACAAATTCCCTGTGATGAACATGATCATTATGTGTACCTAAATGTAACAATAAACTTAATAAAAATAAAATAAATACCTAAGAAAGCACTCAGGATATCAACAAAAATAAACAAGTAATAAATCAATAAGTAAATAAATAAATGAACTTTTCCTCAGAGTTGTGAACATCAACTATTGTGTCTCTGCAACCAGAAAGTAACTAAAACAAGAACCTATCCTACCACAGTTAACATGCAGGTAAAAATGTTTCTCAGCAGGAAGAGAAGTGATTCCTCAGTAAAAAACTATTCTTCAAGTCTCCAGTGAATTTCATGTGACCCTAGGAAGTCTCTGGCGAATTTCATGTAATCTTAGGAAGCTCAAGCAAGCCCAAGCAAGTACTATAAAATAAAGCAAGTCACTGATTATCCCTGGAATCTCTGTTGGAAGAGAAGGAGAACTGGTACTGCAGAAATATATCAGTTAGAAAAATATATCACAATTAGGAAAATGTCATGGTACAGTAAATATACTTTACATAAATCCATAACACAAATTTTATACCAGTGGATATAGAAGGAAAACAGAAGGGAAAAAATGTGTTAGTAAAAATAAAATAGGTCAACCATAGTCAGGAAACATAGGCAAGGTAAAAGTAAAACTGCAGAAAGTATCATGGACATTAGCTCAAATATATTATCTATCAGATAAATGTAAATAAATAAATACATATGTATATATATATTCCAATTGTTGATTGAAAAAGAAATGATTTTTGCTTTCAGAGGGATACAAAATAAAATGACAACATTTGTAATTCACAGAAATTTTATACTAAGCAGTAGCAAAATTGTGGCAAATTTAATATTTTATCAAATTGCATTTTTGATCAAACCATTAGTAGTACACATGGGATCATTAGAGAATCAATATATTTCAACAGCCTAAAAAAGAGAAAAGATAAGGAGGCAAGAAAAATATATGATTATATAGGAATAATCTAATATGCTAATACCTCATTCTCAACTTCTTCATAAATTGGTCAATCATAAGTATAAAACTAAAACAATAATATAAAGTTTTAAAGTACATTATTAATAATTTTCACTTAAAAATAAAAAAACTGCACCCTGCAGTACAGAACACACATTATTTTCACACACCTCTGGAACTTTTGTGCTAATACATGTCCACTGATTCCTCAGATCATATATTGCATTAGCCTTTCTACTTGTTTGGCACCGGGGACCAGTTTCATAGAAGATAGTTTTGCTATTGATAATGGGTGATGTAGGAATGACTTCAGAACCATTCAAGCACATTGTGTTTATTGCACACTTTATTTCTCTTATTACATTGTACTATACAATGAAATAATTATACAACTCATGTGAGTTTGTTGGCAGAGTGACACCAAAAGTTTGTTACATGTTACTAGTCTTCTCCATAATCTCATTTTGCTTGGACATGACTGAAGAAAATCCTTCTTCACAAAGATCTGCTATTGCAAATGGAAGCAGGATTTTTAGTGCTTCATAGCAATCTTATTATATTTCCAACTGGAATTTAATCCATAACGTATGCAGATTTTGTGTCTCGCATTTTTCATGGACTCCTTTGTGATCTCAAGCAGTTGAGATAGCACTAAAAATGTCATTTTACCTGTGCTTTACACTAGTGGATCATAGATCCATTCCTGTAAATTCCAGAGTTTTCTAGTGGTTGAAAGTAATGTTCAGACTATTTTTAAAGTGGAAATGGGTAATCATGAACCTTTTGGGAAAGAGAAACCCTTAGCTCAGTCTCTTTCAAAATCTTTGTTAATGATGAAAATGTCAGAAGCATGTTCACTCATTGCCTTCATAATTCCAGTTTAACCACTTTATTTCCTAATGTGAACACAACTGTTACTCTTCCCGGAAATGACAGATTGAATTCATGAGCAGTTTTGTGACCCATTATTTGTGATTGAAATGTGCTTCCAATGATGACTATCCTTTGATTAGAAAACTCTGGGATGGTTTAACTTAAAAGCTCTCACAACATCTACCTCTAGAAGGCTATCTCACTTCTGAGTACAGAAGATATGTACTTCTCTCTCCATCTCCTCCCTGAGCTGCATGAACAGATGTGAGTCAAAGATATGTACTTTAATGTGATGGATAAGTTTTAATTATGTTCTATTTCTGGAAAACATCATTATGTTCAGGTGACATTTTTTTCAGTGAGACAGCATGGTGCTATGCATGAAAGTATGTGCAGACTCACATTCAGAAGCAGATTCTTCGATTCACATAAAGAAACACTGAAGCTGTTCAGTCGTGGCAGCTGTTCCATTCACACATATGCTGACAGAGAGTGACAGACTCAAATTTCCTGGTATGTAATCTTTCGAAGTCTTGAATGATTGTGCAGCTGTAGTTTTGGTTGGCCACAGAAACACACATAATATAACCTTATGTACATCTCCCTGAAAATATATTTCACAAAAACAAACATTGTCTTCTTGTAAACATCAGACTTCTTAACCTGATTACACAAAATCCCCAGGAACTCATTAATCCTTTCTAACAGTTATGCGTCAACACAGTAAGCTGTCTTATTAGTTTATCTAGTCATGGCGCTAGACAAAATATGAGCATGTGCCACTTTTCATACTCCAGCCTCTCCTGAAAGTTTACAAGTGGCCTTGACTGTAGGTAGGGTCAGATTTCACCAATAATAAAGAGCTTCTTAGCTTTAGAAATATGATTAATTTCTAAGAATGATGCACTGAAAGAAGGCACACTGGATGAACTAGTGGCTTTCAATAATTGCTTTCATTCTTTGTGTTCACGGTTTATTCTTTTTTGGAGAAATTTCAAAAAGCTGTCTTTTAATGCAGGTTGGTTAGTCTCCATGTGGTGAAACAGTTCCAAAGATATGGATTCACTGGGCAGCCAGTCACCACATATTATACAAAACATCCTGGAGAACATGAGTCATTTCTTGAAATGAATGGGTGATTCATTTAGAATTCTTGGGAGTTTTTAAAACCCAGCTTTCTTTCTTGTTGGCAGTCTAAGTGTTTTGCTTTCTTATAATTGCATCTTTCCCCTTTTCAATGAAGCTCTCTCGTGACACTTGTTTTCAGTCGTTTTATGAGGTTAGCTTGTGGACTTAACAAAGCTGTGACTGAGGCAAGGGCGCAGTATAGGAAAGGGGTGAGATAGATGTGGCAAATGAGACAATGGGTGGACCACATTCAGACTAAAGTGTCAGATTCCGACTTAAAGCCTATCATAAAATGCAACTCAGTTGCCGTTGTGAAGCCAGCCCCAGATGTCTCTTAATTTTTACTTGCCACTCATTTGTAAGGTTCCGATAGGAATCTGTAAGCACTTGATTTATTGTGGTCTCTGTGTAATCAAACCTCACTGGTAATGTTAATCTACATGTGCAGCTGCTCTGCAGCATGGGCAGCACCCACTCAGCTCCATCTCTGATCCTGAGGCGTTTGCTTCCCATGAAGAGCTGAAACCTTGATCCTTTGCCTACACAGTTCATGGGAGGCGTTGTGTTCCTATGAGATTCGAATGTCGTGACCGCTCTGACGGGAGGTGGTGCTCAGGAGGTACTGCACGCAGCAGGGATTGGCTGTAAATACAGATGAAATTCAGCTTGCTCCCCTACGTCTCACCTTCTGCTGTGGAGTCACTTTCCCAATAGGCCACCAACTGGTACCATTTGGAACCACTGCATGATCCAAACCATATATTCTGATCATAACCGAATTTCAACTTAAGTGGAAAAATCAGCTTAAATGTCTTTATCTCAAAATATTTTAAATATTCCTTAATATTATGTAGGTTATTAAAGAAATGACGCCAGAAGTGGTGACACCTGAAGGGAAGCAGCCTGCTTACTAAGTATTCCTGGGAATATTTATGCTATTTCCCTGCAAAATACTATCATAAACATAAGATAGAGTTCAGTTGTCCTTTAATCTTCTAGTCAACAAATTCCTCTTCTTCCTTCCTAAGTCTCCTCTCTCTCTTTCCATTATTTTGCCCACAAGACGTAACTGTGCCAGACATTATGCTAAATGCTAAAAAAAAAAATGAATAAAAATGGCCACTTTTCTGCTAAAGTTGACAAAACAATGCAGAGTTTTCTTATGAGGAAAAAATATGTTCATAACAATTAACAAAAATATAGATATAATTATCATAATGCATAACATAGTTCTATGTTTCATAAACAAAGAGCAAAAAATTTTCTTCATAAGGAGCATTTTGATATCTGCTCAGACATTAATATGTCTAATAATCTTTGTTTTGGTGCAGGGTCTCACTATGTAGTGTAGGTCTTTCCTGAACTCATTTATGTATCCCAGGGTAGCCTTGAACTCATGGTGGTCCTGCTGCCTCAGCCTCCTAAGTGCTGGATTTACAAGCATGCACCATCTCTAATGGTAATGTCTCTAATATACATGATACACTTTCTGATCATGTATGTAAAAATTTTTAATATGAGAGAAACACCAATAATCAAGGGATCATCACATCCTTTTAATTATGTTCTCTTCCTTTGCAATTGTGACAAAAACAATCCACTTATACAGTAGTTGGGATAAAATACAGAATTGTAGAAGGCTGTCAGATCTGACAACATTGCTTTTTTAAAAAATTGAGGTGATAATTTTGATGTTGTTTGTAGACTCAAAGGATTCCTGGGAATATAGAAATTATACCAATTATCTATAATAGGAAAAGTGGAGAAAGAAGCACAGAGATCAGAAGTCCTTATGTTGCATGAGTAAATTGTTCCTCTGGCTCTCACCAGTAGGTTTCATGATCACATAAACAATTACAAAAGGAGCTGAAAATACAAATTGTCACTTACAGAAAGTTTCTCTCATGCAAAACTTTTGGGATATTCACTCATATCTTATTTTTGTCTGCAAACCACTTTTTCTTTGGATTCTGACTAGGTATAAAAACAGCTATGCCCAATAAATGCGGTGATACAAGTTACATTTCACTTTAAATAGCTTCACTGTGTATTTATGAAGTAGGTAAAGTAACCTGCTATCCTCTGGTGACAGTAAACATATTAGCATTGTTTGCTCAAATAAGATATTTTCACTTTCAGTAATGTTCCTCATTGCGCTGAGTGACCTAGTAGTCAAAGAAATGGTACTGTACCCTTTACTGGCACTACAGTTTGCCCCACCCTCCCTTCTTCAGGAAAAAAGTATCTAAACTGAAAGGAAGTATTGTCTTTCATCTTACCCTCAGGTTTTTCTGGTGTTTATAATATTAGTATGGATTGAAATCTACACAAACTATGAGCTAAATAAACCCTTTCTCCTTTTAATTCTGGGTGTCAGGTATTTTGTCTCAGCAAAACATGAAAGGTAAGAAAGACACTTATTATGTTGATTTAGTTTTAAACTCTGATATAATTTTTAAGTTCAAAAGAGAAATAACAAGAAAATTCCATATTTCCTTTCCCAGACTCACCCATCATTTATACGTATTCTCATTTGTTTTAAGAGTAAATAAGTTAGACCTTTTATTTTGGAACTGGCTTTCATAATTTTAAAGATTAAGAAAGCTAACAAAACAACAATGAAGACAAAGTCAAAACAAAACAAAAACAACAAACACAGCACATGACCTCAAAAAGAAATGGTAGTAATTAACGATGGTTGCTACATTACACGCTGTTATACTCAATGAAGTTACTCAATCCACCAGATGTAAGAATAAGATTGATCAAACAATCAAAGGCAGTAACAAGTAATTAAAAAAAGAAAACATTGGAAGTGGTGCCGAGCTTCACCATATAAGGTGGTAAAGGTTCAACAATCATTCTTATACTGCACATTGTTGTTTTCAGATCACTCTTTCTGATTCCTAGATTAAAGCATTCAAAATTGTTCAAGAAAAAAGAAAATTTTAAGCATTGTCTGTTCCTTTCAACAAACCACAGACATCAGCAATACACCTATCCCAGCTATCATTGTATACACACATAACTTTTGTTTGTCATTTTAAAGAGAAAAGACCAAAGTAACAAAAACAAATACATAAAAAAACAGCATAGCGAACAATAAAAATGATACAGAATTTCAATATCCAGGTGAGGAGTAACAGGGACCCCTCTAATCCTAGTTTACTGAGGAATCTCCAGACTGATTTCCACAGTGGTTGCACCAGTCTGTACTCCCACCAAAAGTGGATGAGAGTTTCTTCTTCACCACAGCCCCTCCAGCATTTGTTAGGGGTTGATTTCTAAATGATAGCCATTCTTTCTGGGGTGAGATGGAATCTCAGTGTTGATTTAATTTTCATTTCTCAAATTTCTAATGATGTTGAACATTATTTTCATGTATTTATTTGTCACTTGTATTTATTCATGTAAGAAGTGTGCATTCATCTCAGACATTCACATTTGTATTGGGTCTTTGAATTTTGGAGGCCTGATTTTTAAAAAATTCTTTATATGTACTAGACAGGAGTCCTTAGTCTGAGAGACAGTTGGCTAAAATTTCTTCCCAATTCGTGGGTTTTCCTTTCACCCTGCTGGTGATATCTTTTGATGTGCAAAAAATTTTCAATAAAACGAGATCCCAGCTGTTGATTCTTTCAAGTATTTCGCATGCAGTTTGATTTTAGCTCATGAACTCTCTACCTACTCCTGTCTTCAAGACATTTACCTACTCTTTCTTCCAATAGATCTAGTGTTTCTGTTTTAATATTTAGATCTTTAAGCCATTTTGACTTTATTTTGGTGCATTAATGCCTCATATAATCTGCCCTTTTTTTACTTGCCTGATTTCTGACAAAGCTACCCTAATTTTTACCTTTCACTCTTTGTACATAAGGTTTCTACCGCCTCTGGCTTTGTTCAGGTTTTTGTATTTATCTTTTCTTCAAATTGAATATTATATGCCAAGATATGGGGTTTTATTGATTTTTTTTTGTTTTTGTGGTGCTGGAGATCAAACTCATAACCTTGTGCATACGAGGCAAGAACTTTATCACTGAGTCATATTCCCAGACTGATGTGGGGTTTACTGGGGAGGGGGATTTATTCTACTCAGTGTTGTCTGAGTTTCCTGGATGTCTTAGTTACTTTTTTTTCTCTTGTTGCTGGGAAAAAATACCTGATGCCCAGAATTAAGGAAGGAAAGGTTTATTTAGCTCAGTCTTTGGAGGTTTCAGTTCATGCTCTGCTGGCTCCAAGGCAGAATGGCACGTGACAAAGAGTGACAGTTCTTGATGGCAAAAGACAGCAAAAATAGTAAGAGCAAAAAAGAAGTGGCAGAGGGCAAACCTCGTTCCCTCCCTTATACTGTATGCAAACTATCCACCCCGGGTGGATGTAGCTCTCACACCATAATCCCGGCATTGGGCCATGGAAAATCATAAACTCTAGAAGCCTGCCCCATGAGTGCATGAGAAGACATCCAGACACAAACCATAACACTGGATCTGTTATATAATACATCATTAATTTTGAAATATTCTTGACCACTACTGATGGAGACCACTACAAAGCAGACCTAAGCAGGATTTAAATTAATCAATTGGCTTTTCATGTTCACTTGTAAATCTGTCCAAGGTCCAGGCTCCTTGTCTGGAAATGGATGGTAGACTCATAGTAAGTGAACCTCTGTGAGTCATTGATCTCTACTAAGGCCAGTAATAGCAGATAAAGCTGGAAAACCTAAAAGTATGAAACAAGATCACAACCAAGAACACCTGCATCTGATCTCAACTAGCTGAAGATTATACTTTCAGGCATCTCACTCCTGGGTGGATTAACTTAATCCTTTTTAAGGATTAAATTAATACTTGGAGAAGTCCTTAAGTAGTTCTACACTTTTTGAGTACTCCTCTTACTTCTACTGGTAACCAAATAATTATGGGCCACCCAGAGAAGGTCTTGGGTCTTAGCCCCGAGAACCTTGAATTCTGTGAGAGGGCTTTGGTCCTCCTAGAGCCCTGAAATCATTCCATTTGCTTCATTATATTTACCTTTCACCATGCACTCATTTGGAGATTGTGGACCTGATCGGTAACTAAGGGACATCATTAACCCAAAAATTATCACGCCAAAATCTTTTCTACTCTTTTCTCTCTTCTCTTTGTGATAATGCAAATACATATGTTACACAGTGTGAACCTGTCTGGACATTCTTTGGTATTCTGCTTTGTTTTATTTGCAATTATCTTTTCTCTGCACTTCAGTTTGAGTAGCTTCCTCTGACTTACCAGAGTACTGATTCTTTACCCTGCCTTACTAAGTTTATCAAGAAGCACATCATAAGCATTTCTGATTTTAATAGACTGCTGTATTTCTAGTATTATGTTTTGATCCTCCTTTTATTTTTCCTCTTTTGTTTACTTTTTAGTATCTCTTCTTACATATCCTTTATTTTTTTATATTCAAACTCTTAACATAACTGTAGTTATTTCAAACTCTCTAAGTAGAGTTTCTAAAATCTATGTTATATTTAGTTGCAATTCTAATAATTGCTTTATAACTTCAGATTGATGGACTTCCCTATCCTTATGTTTGACATACCATTTAATATATTTTTGTTTAACAGCAGACATTTACAGAATAAAGAAAAATGGGATGAATAGATCTTGTTTTATTTAGTAGTTTATATTATCTTATTTTCCTTATTTATGTCTTTCCTCCTGTCCTTGGTCTTCCTTTGGAAGTCTCCATCTGAGAGTGCATGGCTTCCTGTTTCTATTTTGGTAATCCAGAGTTTTTCTATGGGAGCCCTGTTGTAGTGATGGAAAGGAGATGTAAGAATTCTTTCCAGAATCTTTTGATTAAGGATCCCTTTTTTCCATTGCCTGTGTGTGACTTTTGACTTTCTCAATTATTTCTTCATTCATATCACTTTCACTTACCCTGCTCCTATTTTTGTTGGACACAGTATAAACCATTTCTTAAAGCTCTCACGGCTATTGACTATGCTTTTCTTTTCCCCTTCGGTGCTATCAATGTGCTGGAGTCTTGGTGGAGACCAAAGTCCTCCAAGGCAGAGGTGTTGGAATGAGAGCAATTGTTGTCTCCTGGCCCCCAGCCTGAAGGATCAGGAAAAACTTTTCTCCTATATAGGCTCTACTGTGCAAAGCACTCTGGATTTGTTTCATAGAATATTCTTTCTCTCCTCGTACCAGAATTAACAATGGGTCTTTCCTGGATCATGTTTATAAAAATCTAGTCAGGTTCTTATAGGAAAATCTTGTGAAGTTCATGAGTTCTCTTCAGAAACCAGAGTCCTCCAAAATTTCTCATCTACAGATGTTGTGACCATACTATACCAATAGCATAAATTGTCGTGCGACTTTACAAAAGATGAGAATTCATACAAGTACTAATAAATTCACAATCTATGTCAGTTTCACCAGCTTTTTTTTCACTAAGTACTTTAGATTTCACGTGTTGCTATGAGTGACCATGGAATCTATAAGTATTCCCAATGTTAACTACTAATGTCTATAATAAGAAAGTTATAAACTTTAACCTTAAGAGTGCTGGTCCACTGTTATTTAAATCATCATGATAAAGAAGATAAAGTAACTCAAGTTGTATTTCCACTTCCCTTTGTATATATCAAAAAAAATTATTGGTTCAAAAGAGCTTCCTTAAATTATAATAAAAATCTATTAACATTGTTAATAAAAGTTTTAATGCAGGTAACAATTAAAAGTGATTCATATATTAACTTGTCTATTCCTTCATTATACTATTCTCTTGTCTTTTTTTAAGTTTACAAATTCATTTTTAAAAATTTGCTTATTTCATTTAAAAATGAAGATTTATTTGTATTTAAAGACCTTAACATCTTATCACTATACTTTCATATATATATATATATATATATATATATATATATATATATAT
>PVLD010027076.1:0-11260 GCA_004027595.1 Dinomys branickii
CTCTGTCGGGAGTCGCCGGGGGGGGCTGCGCCGGCTCGGGAGGTGGGAGGGATCGAGCCGTCCGTGCTCTCAGGGCGCTAGGACCCAGTAAATCTTTCTCTCCGCTCCCGGCGGCGTTTGGGGCTCTCCGCGTGACCCGCCCGACACGCGCAAAACGTGGGATTGCCGGGCATCTCTGCCGCTAGCAAGCCGATCTCTGTCGGGAGTCGCCGGGGGGCTGCACCGGCTCGGGAGGCGGGAGGGACCGAGGCGGCCGCGCTCCCACTGCGCTTGGACCGAGCCAAGCTTCTTCCCCGCGCGGATCGTCCCTGGCTCCCAGCATCTGGGGCTTTCCCTCGTCTCGCCCCGGCAGCCTGGTCCGCCCTACCACATCTCCCCCGGCATCTCAGAGAAATACTCCCAGTTTAAACTTCCCAGCCGAGGTCCCGGCATTCACGCTCGCCAAGTCTGTCTCGAGCTGGTGGTGTTTATTAAGGAGGTTCGCTCCCTTGCTGCTCACCTGGTCGCCATCTTCCCCGGATCAGTGGTTGATTTCTTGATGATAGCCATTTTCTCTGGGCTAAGGTGGAATCTCAGTGTTGTTTTAATTTGCATTTCTCAAATAATGAATGATATTGAACATTTTTTCATATATTTATTTGCTATTTGTATTTCTTCATCTGAGAAGTGCATATTCATTTCAGATGGCCATTTTTGGACTGGGTCTTTGAATTTCAAGCGTCTGATTTTATTCAGTTCTTTATATGTTCTAGACAGAAGTTCTTTGTCTAAGGGACAGTTGGCTAAAATTTTTCCCATTCTGTGGGTTGTCTTTTCACTCTGTTGATTTCTTTTCATGTGGAAAAGCTTTTTAATAAGATGAGATCTCCATTTTTGATTCTTTGGAGTATTTGTCATGCAGTTTGGGTTTGGTTCATGAAGTCTCTACCTATACCTGTCTTCAAGATTTCTACCTACTTTCTTTTCAGTAGATTTAATGTTTCTGTTTTGACTTTAGATTAGTACAAGGTGATATACAGGGGTCTAGTTTTAGTCTTTGGCAGGTAGAGAACCAATTTTTCCAGCACCATTTATTAAAGGGGCTATCTTGGGCTGGGGATATAGCTCAGTGGAATAAGCACTTGCCTAGCAAGCACAGGGTCCTGAGTTTGATCCCCAGTACCGCAAAAAAAAAAAAAAAAAAACCAAAAAACAGAAATGTTACATGTTCCTAAAGGGGCTATCTTTCTTCCAGTAAACATGTTTGGCCTCTTCATCAAAAATAATGTGTTTGCAGTTGTATCTACATCCCCTAATCTGTTCCATTGTTCTTCAGGTCTGTTTTTTTCCAGTGCCGTGCTGATTTTATCAGAGTAGCTTTGTAGTATAATTTCAAGTCAGGGATTGTGATTCTTCCTGCCTTGCCCATGTTGCCCAGGATTGCTTTTGCTCTTCTAGGTATCTTCTGGTTCCAAATGAATTTTGGAATGTTTTCTCTACTTTGTGAGGTATGCTAAAGGTATTTTGATCAGGATTGCATTAAATCTATATAACAATTTTACTATGTTGGTTTTTCCTATCCATGACCAAGGGATATCTTTTCATTTCCTGATATCCTCTTCTGTCTCCTTTTTCAGAGTACTATAATTTTCAAGGTATAGATCTTTTACTTCCTTTGTTAGATTGATTCCTAAGTATTTCATTTTCTTGGATGCTATTGTGAAGGGTGTAGTTTTTCTAATCCCTCTCTCAGTGAGTTTGTTGTTTGTGTACGGGAATGTTATTGATTTTTGAGTGTTCACTTTATATCTACCTATACTACTGCATTTGGTTATTGAATCGAGAATTTTTTCAGTGGAGTTTTCGGACCATCGATGTAGAATATCATGTCATCTGCAAATAATGATAATTTAACATCTCCCTTTCCTATCCTTATTCGTTTTATTTCTCTCTCTCTGGTGTAATTTCTCTGGCTAATGTTTCCAGAGCTATATTGAATAGGAGTAGTGATACGGACATTCTTGTTCCTAATTTTAGAGTGAAAGCTTTCAGATTTTGTCAATTTAATATGATGTTGGCTATTGGTTTGTCATAGATGGCTTTTATCAGATTGAGGTAAAGACCATCTATTCCAATTTTCTGTAGGGTTTTTATCATGAATGAGTGTTGGACTTTGTGAGATTTTTCTGCATCTATCGAGATGATCATGTGGTTTTTGTCTTTGGCTCTGTTGATATGGTGTATCACATTAATTGATTTGCATATGTTGAACCATCCCTGCATTCCTGGGATGAATCCCACTTGGTCATGGTGTATAATCTTGATGACTTGCTGTATTCTGTCTGCAAGTATTTTATTGAGGATTTTTGTACCTATGTTCTGGTCTGTAGTTCTCCTTTTTGGTTGGATCATTCTCAGGTTTTGGTGTCAGGGTAATACTTGCCTCCAGGAAGTTAGAGAGTATTGCTTACCTTTCAATTTCATTAAAGAGTTTGAGCAGTAGTGGCATTAAATCTTCTCAATTTCTTGTACAATTCAGAAGTGAATTTATCAGGACCTGAGCTTTTCTTTGTTGGTAAGTTTTTAATTACATTTTTAATCTCATTAACTGATACTGGGTTATTCAGAATTTTTATACCTTCTTGATTCAGCTTTGGTAATTCATAATCTAGGAATCTGTGCATTTCTTCTGTTTTCCATCCTATAAGATTTTTTAAAAGATTTTCATAGTATTCAGATAATCTTCTGAATTTCCACAGAATCTATAGTGATTTCACCCCTTTCATTCCTCAATGCAGGAATTTGAGTCTTTTCATTCCTTTTTTTGGGAAGGTTGGCTAAGGCTTTATCAATTTTATTTATTCTTTCAAAGAACCAACTCTTCAACTGATTAGTTCTTTGTATTGTTTTCTTAGTCTCCACTGTGTTAATTTCTGCTCTGATCTTTATAATTTCTTCCCTTCTACGGGCTTTGGACTTACTTTGATCTTCTTCTTCTAGAAGTTTGAGATGCAACATTAGGTTATTTGTGTTCCTTCTGTTTTCCTGATGTGAGAATTCACTGCTATAAATTTGCCTCTGAGGAATGCTTTCATTGCATCCCATAAGTTCCAGCATGTTGTATTGGTTTTTTAGCAGGGTGTTATTTAATTTCCATGTTTTTATGGAGTTTTTGCATTTCCTTTTGCCATATATTTCCAATTTCATTGCACTATGGTCAGGTAATATGCATGAGATAACTCCATTTCCTTTGCATTTTCTTGAGCATGTTCTAGGGGCTAGGAAATGGTCTATTTTAAAGAGTGTCCCATGTGCAGCTTAGAAGAATGTGTATTCCTATGATACTGGGTGGAACACTGAAAATATGTAGTGAGGCCATTTGTTCACAGGTTTGGTCCAGTTCTGATATTTCTTTGCAGATTTTTGTTTGGTTGATCTATATCTTTGTGTCAATGAGGTATTAAGGGCTCCTGTTACAATTATGCTATTGCTTATTTGACTTTTCATGTCTACTACTAATTGTCTTATATAGTTTGTTGTGCTCTTCTTTGGTGCATACATAGTTATGATTGTTACCTCTTCCTCTTGAAGTTTCCCCCTAACAAGTATATAGTGACCTTATTTATCTATTTTGATCATTCTTGGTTTGAAGTTCACATTGTCTGCAAACAGAATAGCTACCCCTGCTTTTTTCTGAGTTCCTATTGCATAGGAGATTGTTTTCCATCTTTTCAGTTTTAGTCTATGAATTTCTTTTTAGTTTTTTATTTTAAGGAAAATTAAAAAAATGATACAGAATTTCAAAACAAGATGATAGGAAGTTAACAATGGTTATTATATTGCATATTGTTATCTTCAAAGTAGTTGTTCAGATTACCAGATATAGGTAAGAAAAATTGAACAAACAATATAAGCACTAACTATTCCTTTCAATGAACTAATACAAATTAGTACAATTATCTTACCAATCTTGTGTTTCTTTTTGAATTAAATATGTTTCTTGTATACAGGATATTGTTGGATCTTGTTTCTTAATGCATCCTACCAGTCTGTTTCTTTTGCTTGGTGAATTGAGGCCACTTACATTGATGGTTATAACTGATATGTATTGCCTTATTTTTGTCATGATATTTTCCTGGTGTTGGTTCCCTGCTTTTCCCCAATGTTTAATTGCTTGCCCTGCCTGGTGGTCTCTTTCTGTTGTTATTTTGGAATTGTGGTCATTTTTATCTTTGTCTAGAATATCTTTCAGTACTCTTTGTAGAGTTGGTTTAGTGGTCATGAATTTCTTCAGTTGTTCTTTGTCATGGAAGTATCTCATTTCTCCATTAATTTTGAAAGATAGTTTTGCAGGTGTCTTGGTTCCTTTTCTCTCGTTGCTGAGACAAAATACATAATGTCCAAAATGCAGGAAGGAAAGGTTTATTTTACTTACAGTTTGTGGAGGTTTCAGTCCATACTTGGCTGGTTCTGAGTCAGAGTGGCACATGGCAGAGGGCAAACGTTCATGGCAGCAGAGCACAGCAAAAACAGCCACAGCAAAAGGGAGGAATAGCTGCAAGCAGCCTCTTTCTACCTCCCTTACATTGTAAACAGGCTAAGCCCACTCAGGAGGCGGATAGCAGCACATAATCTCCATGCCTTCCTCTTCTACAGGCTCAGGATGTGTACAAAGTAAGCATCCTGGCTTCCTGCTGAGTCTCTCAGCCAAACCTCCAGACTGCCCAAGTTGACACAATGTGTCAACCATAACAACAGGGTACACTAGTCTGAGTTGGAAGTTGTTTTCTTTCAGGACTTGAGATACTTTACTCCAACCTCTTCTTAATTTGAGGGTTTGTGTTAAGAAGCCTGTCATGATTCTGATGGGCTTTCCTTTATAGGTGATCTGTTTCTTTTCTCTAACAGCTTTTAACATTCTGTTCTTGTGCTGAATTTCTGGAATCTTCATTATTACATATCTTGGTGTGGTTTTATTTTGGTCATAGCAGTTTGGAGTTCTTTATACTTCATTTATTTATGTCAAATTCTTTATCCACACTTGGGAAGTTTTCTGCCATTATTTCTGTGAAGAGATTTTTTTATGGCATTTGCACTGTATCCAACTTTCTCATTGACCTCAAGCAATCTTGTTATTCTTCTTTGCTTCATCTTGTAGCTGTTGACTACATTGACTTTTTATGGTCTCTTACTAGTTTTAAGATAGCATTCTTTTCATGATCACTAGCTACAATTCTGTCTTCAAGATCTGATATTCTATCCTCCCCCTTGTTCAATCTGTTGCATATACTTTCAGTGGAGATTTTAATCTCGGCTTTCTGTTTGGATCTATTTCATGGATTCCATTTCTGTCCTCTATTGGGCACTTTTTGTTTCCATCATTTCTCTAAACTCATCTATTCTTTTATCTATGTCTTCTCTAATATCTTTGATTTTAAATACCATTTCTTTCTGTACTTGAGATATTATTTTCTCTATAGCCATTTCCACTTGTTTTTTCACTTCTGCTGCTCTCATTTCAGAAAGTTCTGGTGTTTGACCTCCAATTTCATCTCTCTCATGTTCTGGGCTTGTCGTGTGGGTGGGCTGGGGACCTGAGGTTGCATTTTGCTTCTGCATTTTCAGTTTCCTTTTTAAAAATTTTTTTGTTGATGCTTGTCAATTTCGTATGATAGATAGCTTTATCTCTAGTATTGAGGCTTCCCTAGGAAATGTCTGCTCTTCAGGGATGTCCTCTAGATGTAGGTGGTTCTTTATAGCTATCTCAAGAACCTACCTTCCTTATTTGTAGAGGATGCAAAGTTACTATTTGGCTGAGCACCCAATCCTTTAGTACTGGGCTGTAGTAATGATTATGACCCCATACAATCACTGTGTTATCATACAGGTGAGAAAAACTGATTATAACATGTATGACATCCTGGTTAAAGTAGTGCAGTTAGAAATAAGAATAGTTTCAAGTACGGCTTAACTATTGACAAACTATGGTAACCATTAGCCTGCTATCTCCAACCACAGGAGCAAACTCTAAAGTTACATAACAAAATCAAACTTATACCATATACTTGTATGCAGAGATTTTCCCTAGTGGAGTGATTTTACCCTTCTGCAGAGGGCAGGGGGTTTAAGATGGATAGGGAACAGGATAAAGTGATGAATGTGGTCAAATGTAGTAGAGTCATGGTTGGATGTCAAAGGATGATTACTCAAGTTTTGGGAAACTGGAGGATACAGGAGGGAAAGAATGAAGTAGAATGCAAAGAAGTAATCAGAAAGGGAAGGACAATGTTTACTCGCTTGAAAGTTTAAATTCAAGAAGTAGTTGAGGAAAGAGAAAAAGATCAGTAGAAGAAAAAAAAAGTAAAGGTAAGAAAATGAAACAGTAAAAAAAGAAGGAAGAAAGAAAAGGGGAACAAAAAAGAAAAGAAGGAAAGAGACCAGAAAAAGAGAGGAGAGGAGAAAAGAAAACAAAAGCAAAATAACCACAAAATACAAAACCAAACAAGATGACACCCAACCAGACAGGAAAGGGAGAGCCAATCAGATAAACAAGGGAGAATAAAAGCAGTAAAACACCTCTAGTCTTTACAGTTCTGGGACAGTGTCCACGTCAGATTCCAGAAATGTGTTGTGTACTCCAGTCAGCTCCAATTGCCATGGGAACTGTGCTGGGTATGGAGCTGATCTTGGCAACTGGGTGGGGACTGGTCTTCTGTTGGTGGAGTTATCCAGAGCCCAACTGCTGGCTCCTTGCTACTGCTTCAGACACTTCCATGTTGTAGGTCTCACTGATTACTCTGCCTTCCAAAGAATTTATCTGGTTTGGCATTGATCATAGACAGTACTGCTCCTGTCTGTTGTGTGTCTAGGATCTCAGGTGGGAGTGTGTGTGTGTGTGTGTGTGTGTGTGTGTGTGTGTGTGTGTAAGAAAAGCTGATCCCAAAGCTGTGATTTTTGGTATCCTGGACTTTGGTTCAGCCAGTTTTTATTGAATTCAGATATATACCAAACACTTTGGCTACCCAGATTTCAAAAGATAAAAGTCTTTAAACTCTCAGTTTGACCCTGTGGCTCCCTGGCCTGTTTTCTTCCCACCCTCACTACTGGAGCCGGGCTTCTTGGTCACTGCCGTCCTGTGTCCATAGGCCACATCAGTCATCATATTCCCAGAGGCACTGGCCTCTACTCACTGAGCTCAGTCCTGCTACCCCTGGTGGCAGGAGGACAGAGCCCAACAAGCTTCAGCAAGGCCATCTCCCAGTGGCTCTAGAGCCTGAGAGAAGAGGTGGATGCCCAGGACTGCGAGTCGATGCTCCAGGTTTGGCACAGGCTGGGGAAGAAGGGTGAGCATCCAAGGACTGTTCTCCTGAGAATGCAAGAAGGAGGTTCTAGTGAAGAGCACTCTGGAATGTGCAGATGCATATATGGTGGGTTGAGACGTCTGTGAAGAAGAGGGTCTGGTTAGGGTTAGAGGCCACAGACAAGGCTGACCTTGTGGTGCAGCCTGGCCTGGTCCTACTCCACCCACAGGACACCTAGGGAGCAGAAGATACGCAGGCTGTGATTTAGTCTGTCTGGGTGCTCCAGAGCTCCAAGTGCTTCCCATGCTGCTTGTTCCAGGGTGGCACGGAGAGTCAACAGGTTCTGGGGGTACCCTGGAGCATGGCTGTGAGGAACCTGGGCTGTGAGAGAGGTCACATCTCTACGTGAAGGTGTCTTTAAGGGTTCTGAGGGTGAAAGCTAAAACTATCAAGGATGGCTGGCATTGGAGGGAGGAAACACAGAAACCCCATCGCAGAAGGTTTGTGATGCAAAAAAACCTCTCCCGAGACCTGGTTCTGGAGACAGCACACTTGCACCTGACCTGAGAGTTGCCAGAACTTTTCAAAAACACTCACATTCTTCATTTCAGTTACGATTTTCATTTTTGACAATATGTCTCACAGTGAAGCTAGTTGGCTTTAGTGGGCTTCTGCATTGACTATCCATTATTTTGGTGAATAGCAGTGCTTTTGTTCTAGGAGAGTCAAGTTATGAGTGTAAAGAGTTTGGTTTTTTTTCTGGGAAGAAATTCATGCATTCTGGAAACATACTGGCCACAGTTATACTGAATTATGGATATAGATATAAATATTCAAAGAATCTTCAAGATAAACGGTACTTTAAAGACTAGTACAGGGCTTTTATTTTCAAACGAAGCATTAAGTCACAAGGCAAAGTAAAACCTTGGGCATGTTCCTCTTTGTTGTTTTAAGGTCTGAAGTTCCAATCCAGATGATACTGTCACATTCTGTTATGCATTGGAAGAGCAGCACCTTCCTTTTAAAAAGAAAGAAGCTTTAGGCTTAACAGGTTGATAACAGGTTGAGTTTTGCTTTTCCACAATTATCATTTGCATAAATAGTCTACACAGGCTACAGTGGTGTAAATTTAAAATTTTTAAAATTTTTAAATTTAAATGTTTAAACTTTTAAAGTTTATATGTCTTTCTTATAATTATTTTTTCATTAAAAGTATTACAAAATGGAAGAGTTCTTTCTTGTGTGTAGAATGAATTCTTAAAGCGATGCTAGGGCTACATAGCTCAGAACATGCACAGCCTTTTGAATAGTTTGTCTCTATTTACTTGTTCTTCAGTGGTGGCGACAAGACTTTTGATGGTGACTAACAGTGTAAAGCTTGTTCTAATAAATACACGAAGGTTATCTGGGAGTGGCAGCGTATGCCTGTAATCTCAGCACTCGGGAGGCTACGGCAGGAGGATCATTGCAAGTTCGAGACCAGCCTGGGCTACCAAGTGAGGTGAAGGCCAGCCTGAGCTGCATAGGGAGACCCTGTCTCAAAAAGATAAATAAGTAAATACATGCATACATACATACCTACATGCATGAAAGTCACCTAAGTGACTGAGTGAGAACTCCTGACAGTGGAGATGAGCAGAATGAGGAAAAAGATTCCCCTCAGGCATTGACTCTGAGATGCCAATACTGAGATGTGATTTGCCCACAAACCAACAGGTCCAGAGACTGTGTAGGTAAATTCACTAAGCCAGCAGACATCCTAGGGCTCATCCTAGGGGTGCAGGAATGATGGCCAGCAGAGACAGCCTGCCTAAGTACCAATAAATGCTTGGGCCTGCAGAGCTGGAGGTTGTTCTTCTAGTCGTGAGAACTCTCCTGGTGAAAGTGCCCCGGCCTCTGCTCTATGACCCAGCTCCAGTATGGTTCTGCAATAAGATTTGGGCTCTGGTGTTAGGGAAGGTTCTTGTTCAGGTATGTCAGTCCAACATATTTGAGTATTACCACAGTGAAGAATTAGAGACGAAGCGTAGCAGACAAAAATACACACTATACGTGTAAGGTGCATTTACAAATTCTTTGTCAGGCACGAATGTAGCAATGGCCTAAATTTCAGTCTGTTTCCTGCATCACTACAGTAAGTCTTCTGGGTCCTTAGACGCATAGTCCCCATCCTCTTAGTGATCCAAGTGGTCTCCAAGGCCAGTCTCAGGGCTCAGGACGATGCTGGAGCTCCTCAGGGAACAGTGTGAGGGAGTGAGAGGTTGAGCCTGTGACGGGATATTTAGTATACTTTATTATTTACTTTAAGACTTTAAAAAATGTATGTGAGTCATACATAATGTTTGTGGTTAGAAGTGAGGAAAAAACCAATTCATATGGATGGATGGATGAGGGGCTGGGGGTATAGCTCAGTGGCATAAGCGCTTGCCTGGCAAGCGCAAGGTCCTGAGTTCGATCCCTGGTACCGGAAAAATAAAAAAAAAAAGACACCTTAAATTCCTTAGGCTGGGGATATAGCTCAGTGGAATAAGCGTCTGCTTAGCAAGCGCAGGCTCCTGAGTTCGATCCCCAGTACTGCCAAAAAAAAAAAAGTGATGGATGGATGGATGGATGGATGGATAAAAGGCAAGTAGTCAAGTCCTTCCAGCGCGAGGCAATCACTGGAAACTTTTCTTTTTTATTCACCTAGATGTCTTCCTACAAGCATGTCTTCCCTTCCCCTCCAGAAATACCCTTCTGTACCAGTGGTGGCAAACTGAGGGCGTGAATGTTGCAGCGGACTGTTTGTTATCATTGAAAGCTCTAAGAGGTTTCACCATGTGTCCTCTACTATCTATGCTGGTCTGTGGCCTGCCTTCGGTAGTCAGTGTACTCTGACCACAATCTGTATTTCTCTGAGTGTAAAATTTGTGGTGATATTACTAATACCTGGTGTCTCAACAGCCAGGATGCCCGTGCTTTGATTTGTGTGTCCAGCTTCTTCACAGGCAGTGCTCTAGTGGGAATACTGTGGCTAAAAATCAAGGAAGGGAGAAATTGTTAAGAAAATATTCACCTTTAAGTTATGGTTTAAAGAATACTTCATAAAACCTTTTTGGTATGAAATTATACATACCAGTAATCAATGGTTTTATTTACCAGAAGGTTTCTAAGGAAACTAGCTGGTTATAAGAGCAGATCAAAAACTAAATTTTGCATGTATTTCTAGCTACAGATTTATTTGCATTTCCCATTTAGCTGGTATTTTGCTAGTGACAGTTACTTAAGCTTTTAAAGTATTCTATGGCAGTACCCAGGCAATACTGTTTTAAACTCCCTTTATTATTTTTAATAGATTAAAAGGCATACTTCATAGCTGAAAGCAACCAAATAATTTGCTCTGTTTTGAAGACTCATACTTGAGTTTAGCATTTTTGAATAATGACTCTGGGCCTGGGGTCCAAGATGAGCCATGCCTTCTGCCATGCAAGATACTGCCGGGAATTTATGGTCATATCACATCTGACTCAGGTAGATACGCCTGGGAGAGGTCCTGGTGTCTGGCAAAATTAGGTCTCATTATTTCTCCCTTCTGAGATAGAAGAGTTTGCTGACTGGCTACTATGGTGGATTAATTAATGGTCAACTTGTAGCACCTAGCTGAACTGAATCAGCGTGGTTCTGGGTGTGGAGGCCCACCTGAGGATTGTTGCCAACAACATAAAAATAGAATTAGAGAGGACAATGGTGTGCCGTTGATCCTCCTGGAGAAGCTTGTCATGCTAGCTTTCCTGATACGAACTTGGCTATTCCCATCCTTGGAGGAGCTCAGGTCGTCACTGCTGCTGAGAACGATGCAGTTCTCTCTGGGGGCTCTGAGCTTCGCTTCCCGGCTCCAGTGCAGGTCCCTCGGCTCAGTCTGAGCTTCGCTTCCCGGCTCCAGTGCAGGTCCCTCGGCTCAGTCTGAGCTTCGCTTCCCGGCTCCAGTGCAGGTCCCTCGG
>PVLD010027076.1:11360-21384 GCA_004027595.1 Dinomys branickii
GTCCCTCGGCTCTGTTTGAGCTTCGCTTCCCGGCTCCAGTGCAGGTCCCTCGGCTCAGTCTGAGCTTCGCTTCCCGGCTCCAGTGCAGGTCCCTCGGCTCTGTCTGAGCTTCGCTTCCCGGCTCCAGTGCAGGTCCCTCGGCTCAGTCTGAGCTTCGCTTCCCGGCTCCAGTGCAGGTCCCTCGGCTCAGTCTGAGCTTCGCTTCCCGGCTCCAGTGCAGGTCCCTCGGCTCAGTCTGAGCTTCGCTTCCCGGCTCCAGTGCAGGTCCCTCGGCTCAGTCTGAGCTTCGCTTCCCGGCTCCAGTGCAGGTCCCTCGGCTCAGTCTGAGCTTCGCTTCCCGGCTCCAGTGCAGGTCCCTCGGCTTGCTGGCACAGATCCTTCACCCTGCTGGTGCAGATTTTCTAGCTTCTGCTGACATTTGGGCTTTCCCAGTGCATATCCTTGATACAGACCTGCATGAGACACTGTCATGGGCTCTAGGCCTCCAGCTGGACTCATGGAGGACATTACCATGGGCTCTAGGTCTTCAGCTAGATTCTTTGGGTCTCTTGTACATGAACAGATCTCCCACACTCTTCTGCTTTTGACTCTTTGGGCGAATACTATAAAATAATCCTATAAAGTATGTATCCTGTATTAAATTTTTTCTCTTGTAAACCTTGACTACAACAGCCACAAATTGCTACAACATATGTGAAGACCTACTATGTGCAAGTCACAGTGTGCTGAGTACCAAAGATAACTAAGAGGTATGCATGGGACTACCTGATCATCATACTAATTTTTGGCTTAGGGGAAAAAAAAGTCAACTGGCCTACATACCTTTTAAAATTTATTTATTTATTTATTAAGTACTGGGAATCGGACCCAGAGCCTTGGAACTAAGCTGAATCCCCAGCCCTTTTTTTTATTTTTTAATTTTTTTTAAATTTTTTTATTTTAAGACAGGATATCACTAATTTGCTCAGGCAGGACTCAAACTTGCGATCTTCCTGCCTCCACCTCCCATAATGCTCGGCTTACAGGCATGTGCCACCCCACATGACTTCTTTTAAAATAAAACAGTGTGTGACCACGTGACTACAGGATAGTAAAGAACAATAAATGGGAGAATGTAGCACAGATTGGCTGCCCCTTATCTGAAATGCTTGAGGTCTAGAAGTGTTTTGAATTGAGTTTCTTGTTTTTAATGCTTACATATACATAATGAATTATCTTGGGAAGGGGGCCCCAGCCAACATAAAATTCACTTATATGTCATATACACCTTCTACACATAGCCTGAGTGTAATCTTATACAATGATTTTTAGTGTTCACGTGCTTTGACTAACCTGTTCGATGAGGTCAGGTGTAGAATTTTCCATCGTGACATCGAAATTTTCAGGTTTTTGACTTTTGGCTTAGGGATGCTCAATTTGTATAGTAGAAATATGTGTCTGAGAGCCTGATGGAGCTGGTGAAATTTTAAACAGTAGTTGGGGAGAAGAGTGAGAAGTTCAAAGGGCACATACTGTGCTCTCAATAAATTATCCAGTGCCGTGATTATGTCTATAATTAAACTATACTCAAAGCTAACTTGTAAAATGCATAAAAGTGAGTAACAGCTTTGGGATAAAACTTTTTAAAAAGAAAACGAAGCAAATAAAAATATTTAAAATGTAATTGAAAGAATACATTTCTCCATCATTAGAACAAATGGCTTAAATTCATACATATGGAAAACTTTTAACTTCCAATCCTAGATTCTAAGCCTATGTCTGGGAGAAAACCCATCAAAATAATGAGGTAATGAAACAACTGAACAATAAATCTTGATTGTGTGGAGAACACAGTGAATACTTGGAGGAACATCATCATTTCCATTCTTTGGGATTATTACAAACGCCAGCGTCGGTCTTTGCTTGAGAAAGGGCTGTGGCTGCAGCAGATGTCAGAGTAGGGTGGGGAGGAATCTAAGCACACTGTCCTTCCAAGAAGCACCAGCAGCGTTTCAGAGGGATGCAGAAACGAGAAACAACCCAGGTCATAGAGTAGCTGAAGGGCTCTTCCCTTGAAAAAATGATTAGTTCTCAGTACAGTTTGATTTGAATATTCAATAGACTTGTCACTGGGAACCAAAGGCCATGAAAAAGCAGAGACATTCCTACCCTTGAAGGGCTTACACTGGAACACTTTGAATTTCACGCAAATGTTTTACATTAGTTCATGAAGTTTACTCCCGCACATTCCAAGTCGTTTCCTGGAAAGCAAGCAAAGTGCAGCTTTCACTGCTTTCGTTTTGTTTTTGTTTTTTCCTTCTCTTTTTGGAGTTACAGAGACCGTGTGCTATAACTTTTGGTCTTATTACACGTTATTGAAATGTCTTAATGTCCTGAACTAACAGAATGAGAAATGTAGTAGTGTTTTAATGAAAACAAAGCATATGAAGGATGAACATTTTAGAAAAATTATGATTCTGTTGTTTCTTGCTTTGGAATTCGTAAATCAGCTATAATTTTTAGTTCAATACTAAATGCTTAGGTTACAGGCATCTACTTTGGTCTCATTTGGCCCTTTTTAATGTCTCTCCCCTCAAGTCTCTTCATTCTGTAGGACCAACATTCAGCTTCCCTGGAGCTACACTCTTTTTCTTTCATTTCTCAAGTTCAAATGCATTAGTCATGACAATACGCTTTTCCAGTGAGCTACGTGTGTGATTTTGTTCTTCAGTTGCCAGACTCTGGATTTTTAAGATACATAATTGATGACACAGCTTTGCAGGGAGCATAAATACACTCAAGCTTGTTAACTGGTCATGTGAACTATAAGCTATGTAGTGAATCAGCTGCGCTTTCAAACGGTGTGTCGCTTAAAGCTGGGAAACTTGACAGGTGCACAGTAGTTCAGCAGGGACCCGTCAGGTTATGAAGTGTACTAAGGTTCCTAATTTTATGCATTGTGTGATGCGCGTAATGGATTCTGATTATATGCCTCGTAGTTACTCACAAAAGGCAGGACTATAGGTCTTTTCTAGTTTGGATTTTAAAATGCATTTTTTTTTTTTTTTGGCGGTACTGGGGATTGAACTCAGGACCCTGCGCTTGCTAGGCAGGCGCTTATTCCACTGAGCTATATCCCCAACCCCTTAAAATACATTTTAAATATATATCTTGGGTGCTAGCAGAGGGCATCCCTAAGCTGAAAGGAATGAAACGATTATTACCTTTCTAGTTGAATTACCATTGCAGATAGGTTAATGGTTTCCTGTGCAAATAATTTTAGAGTCAACATACCTAAGATTGCAGTTTGGTTTTCTTTAAAGACATGCAACAGTTATCTATAGATACAAATCCCTATCAGGGTCATTTAACTTCCAAGTGTTAATGCTCATAAAAAGACCACCTATCTTGAAATGTGTATCTGATTAAAAATTTCAACAGAAAATAATCAGATCATAGAAAGTGTGCTACCTTACCCTCCTGAACAGTCACACTTACCAAGAGGAACAGAAGGAGCTGCATGTCTCTGAGTGGCTTCGCTCTGGATGAACTCGGGTTTCCCTAGCAGAGGCTGTGGTGCACAGTCTAATGATCGTGGCTGTAATTCATGGGGTTCCACTGGGAGCGTGTTTTGGTTTGCCAGCGCTGTCTTCCTCTTGTCCTTTCCTGTGATCATTCATTCCTCACCAGAGCACAAATGCTGCTGTTGCGCAAAGGAACAGATCTTCCTGTCCTTGGCTCTGTTTAAAAACTTGCTTTCAAATCAGGATTTCGATTTTTTTAAATCCCTTGTTTAATCACTTATATGGTAGTTAGCTTGGTCTGTTTGGAGCTCTAGGTTGTTCTACTTTTGAAATACTCTCTTTGTTAAAGGTTAAATGCTTCAACAGTATGAATTGACTTACTCTAAATGGATGTATCACTTTAAAAATACAAATACTTTGGAAAGTGGTGGAATTAAATAGAAAGACTTCATTCTTCAGCACCATCATTACTGACATCACCACATTATTCTTGGCTCTCACCAACTTCTTTTCTAAGGCATCTGCTGAACTACTAGTCTGACAAACTAGGATTTTAGCATTCTTCTTTCACCTCTTCTACCCTGGCCAAAGGTGATAAACTAGCCCTGGTTTATACAGGACATTCCCGGTTGTAGTGCAGAAAGTCACATGTCTGGGAATCCCCTGCCTAGGGTTGTTAGTCACCCTATCTGTGACCTCCCAATTTGCTAGACTATAATTTTCATAGTATCAGAGTTTAATATATTTGTGATTTTTATTGTTATGGCATAAGAAGGTCTTTGTTTTGTCTGGATTATTTCTAAAACTCTAAAGTCAACATATAAATATTATTCCCCATGGACCCAGGTAATAATATTAAATCCATGTAAAAAGAACTTCTATTGTGAATTTACCCACTTGAAGGAGATTTTCCCAACAGCTTCATTTCTTTGTAGACACTTCTCTACTTTTGGGTTGTATTTGACATCTACTGATTTTTTTTTTTTTTAAATTCTGTGTTGTTCTTTGCTTAGTTTTTTTTTTTTTTTAGCTCAATAGGCTATTCACTTTGAGTAACTTTTCATATGTAATATGCATGTATGTTAAGATCTGTTAATACATGTTTAAAAATGTCTGGTTTTACTCTCAACCTTAATTGATAATTTCAGCCCAGATTTAAAATTATTGTTTCTCAGCATTGAAGGCATTGCACTAGTGATACCTGCAATCTACTGTAGCCGATGAGTCTGGTGTGAGGCAGATTCTTGCAGCGTGGTTAGTTTTTGTGCATGTGTGTCTGTTACCGCTTTGCACTTAGGAATTTTTGCTTTATTTTTAATTCTAAAATTACACCATGGTGTTGTTTGCTAATTTTGGAGGGGTCTTTATGATGCAGAATCTATTTTCATTCAGGATATTTTCTCTCGGCTACTTACGTAGAACTCCAGTAGGTGGATTTTGGATCCTTGGAGTCAATTCTGTATGTGTTACCTACTTCCCTTCTGTTTTTGGCTGAAATGTTCTGGAGATTTTGTTGGCTTAAATTTTGTAGCCTGTTGGGTGAATCTTTAGCCGTGTACATTCAATAATTTAATCCATTGGGTTTTCTAAGTAGACACTTTTTAGTAATCTGAGAACTTTCTCATTCTTGCGCTTTCCATGAAATAAGTATGAGCATCTGTAGCTGTTGCTCTGGCTCTTTAAAAGGAATTGTTTTTCACAGATGATCTTGCATTGCTTAGAAATTTTCTTTTCCAGTATCAAAAAACATTTCTTTAATTCATTAATTTTTACATAGAATGGGTTTCTGTTTCCCACCGAAACCCCTGCTCCTGCTAAGTAAATGGTCTTGTGGTTTCTCGGAACAGTTTAGGTTTTTCTGCCCTCCTATACCGTCCCACTAGTTTTCACTCTTTCTGTCTCTTAAGTTTCCCCGAAAGACAAGCACGATTTCACTCTTTCTACCCCACGTCTAGAGAAGGTTCTGGACCACCCCTGTCTGCAGAAGCATGCTCCCTTCTTCTCCACACTCCTTGACCTTTCTGTCATCGCCCCCCTCACTCCTGCTGAGGGTCGCCCCAGTCAAGAAAGATTCCTGAAATGAAGGTAAATAAAGATGCCAAGAGGACTAGGACCTCCTTAGGTCTGGAAGCAGAGAAGGGGAGTTCTGTTGGCCAGGGGGGCCTCCCTTGCCAGGCCCCTCTTGTGTGGAAAAGAGCTATTCTGTGTTTGGGGGCATCCACTTCTACTGCTTACCTAGAAATTTAATTGGATTGAAACCCAGTTTCTGAAATTATTTTATGTTCCAAAATTCTTCTAAGAATTAGTCAGTAGATGACCAAAATAGAAGCTATTAAAATTCTCATTCTATAGCAGGAAATAGCATTATATAACCTGGATGCATTCCTAAAATTTCTTTGTGGTTTGGCTTCAGTAAATTACTACTTTACTTAACAGCTTTTAAAATATATTTAGACTTAAGTTTAAAGAGTGAGAACCACATGTGTAAACATCAATGAATACCATTCTTTTAATGAATGGGGGATGTTACTTATATTCTCTCTTCACTTCCTCTATAAAGCCCATTTCTTTTGGGAAGGCTTTAGCTAATACTGTGCTCACCTCAAAAAGTGAAAGGCATTCATTTAAGTGTATTTTAACTCAGCCACAAAACTTCACGACTGCTACTGAGAAGGGTTGGGTCCAAACCTTTGAGTACAATAGTTTTAAATTGAACTACATGTCTTAAAACAGTAAATGACAATACATATGGTGCTAGAGTAGAGAATATATATATTTAAGAGATTCAAATAACCCTTATTTTTATTTTCTCTAAGCCCTATCTTTATTTTTGCTGTCTTTTGAGAAATAATTTGTAGTTAGTGTATCACTGAGACAGCAGGGTAAGCAGATGGGCAAGAGCCGATTACATAGGGCTTGTTGGACTGGGCTGAGGAGTCAGGGTTCACCTATACAGTGTTGGGGGACCTTCTGAGGGATTAAAACAAGGAAGTCACGTGATAACAGTTGTCATGTACATGCCAGGATAGAGGTAGAATTAGAAGTGGACCATGGGAGAGGTCATGATAGAAGATAACAGCCATAGCCCAAGGCAGTAGAGATGGTTCCTATCCCGTTCTGAATTCTTATTCTGTATTAATTTGCTCCCATTTAACTAACTTACTAGTTACTTTATAAAGGCTCACTCCTTTTGGAGCTGGAATGGACACTGAGTGTTCTTATGCAATTCTGTCATTATGTAAATGATAAAACCTAAGGCCTCAAGAAGTGAAATGACTCCTCAGGTCAGACAGCTCACATTACAGGTCTTGGTTTGACCCTCAAACTTGGACTCCACAGCCAAAATTTGTCCCATCTACTAAGTACAGGCCAGGCCAGCATCCCAGCTATAGCAGTGGACTCCACTCTTTTTGCTGCCAGAGACTGGTTTTGTGGAAGTCATTTTTTCTATGAACAAGGGTTGGTAGATTGCTTCTGGATGGTTCAGAGGAGCACACAACATAAACCCTCTTATGCTGGTTCTCAGTAGGGTTCAATCTCCTGTGAGAATCTAATGTTGTCACCGATGTGACAGTAGGGGGAACTCAGGTGGTGATGTGAGCAGTGGGGAGCAGCTGACTCCTCACAGGCCATGGATTAGTACCAGCCCATGGCCTGGCGTTTAGGAGGCTCCTGATCTGTAGGATCCAGCACTTGCCACGGGTGACAGAGACTTACTCTTTTTTCTCGTCAGCTCATGGCTGTCTTTTCACAATGACTTAATCCCAGCCTTCCCTACTCTTCCCAAGTGTACATTCTTACTCATCCCATTCAAAAGATAAACTGTTCTCAGACAAAATATAAGTCACCAAGAACTTAACTGAGCCATGACCTGCCATCAGATCTGCCAACAACCATCATCTTCCTGGCCTTTTTTAAATAGCAGGTATTCCCTCTAGGCCCTGGGTCCTAGTCCCTTCTGTCTTTTTAGGAATACTTTTGACTATTCTTCCTTTTCCAGTAGAATGGAAATTTGGTTTGCAAGCATAATCCATTCCAGAAACATGCTTTTAATCTAAAGCCCTTGTATATCAAAGCGAATTTCCCCTTAAGAAATAGTGGAAATGATGATTCGTTGTATCTACAACCCCAAAATTTACACATAAAATGATTAAAATACTGTAATATAATACAAAATAGTAAAGAAAATATGAAATATAAAGAAAAATTAATTAACCTGAACTTACTTGAAAACCTTTATGGCTAGTGCGAGGGAGATGAGAGAGAGGAGGGTTACTGACAGTAGTGGCAAACCTGTGGCACACCTGCCACAGCAGGCTGCTTGTTGTCATTGAAAACTCTAAAAGGTTCACCATCAGTGGTGTGGGATGATTCTCACTAATGGAATCACTGCCAGCTATTGGCTCATGGAATCTTTTTCTTTTCGTGCAGGTTTAACAAAGAATCTATCCAATGACACTTGTTTTTACCTTCTTTTGAGGATTTCACAGAAATTTTTATGTTGTATTGTTACCTGAATTCATCGCTCACACCGATACCGCCTTACTTGGGTGGTGCTTTTCTACAAAGTTTTCACTGTTTCACACATTTAAAACATCCCTGTAATCTCATTTGAAGTGAGGGATACCTCTGCCTTTTTCTCCTCTTCCTCTGCTGACAAGATCTCCGTCATAAGCTCTTGCTCTTGGAAGACAATCACCCACAATCCCAGAGAGAGAGAAACAGTGGCTCAGCTGTGATCATGTGATGTTCAGCCTCACATACTACTCCTATTGCAAGACATGGCTTGTTCATTCAGCTAAAATGTATCATTTCTAATGCAGTAGAAATGTTTGGTCATCATAGAACAAGGTCCTGACAGTCCAAGGTTCTACTGTATTTTGAATCCTTTCTTCTCTAAAAGATCTGTCTGGTCGATATTTATGTATCATCCCGAGTGTCCCAGTGAAACCCTGCCCTGAATCCCTGCCCCTGTCTGGCTCTCTCACGTTCCTCCTTTCAGGCCTTCTCTGTGATGCACAGCATTTCACTCCCCCGCCGGGACGCTTTCTACTTCAGCCCTTCCGGTTTCACGGACAGTCCTTACAGAGGCTGGCAGTGACCTTGTGCCACTCACCTCAGAGAGCGCATTTCCCTGGGTTATTCATTTAACAGTTACTTGGGGCGGCCAGCGTGTGCTGGGCATTGGCGTGCTGAGTGCACAAAGGAATAGGGCGCAATGTGGACTCACTAAGCACACACTGAGAGTTGGTGCATATTTAGACACAAAAGCACAATTCTAACTCTTTTTGGGAGACAATCACCCATGATCCGAGAGAGAAAGAGAAGTAGGTACTATATTTCAGTTTTTTAGCTGGTGTAATATTTCCGTATCATAACAAAATGAGGCAACATGTGCCCCAGCACACCTATAAAATGAAAGTATTGCCCTTTCTTTCCTGGATTTAACTTTACTATCGCATGACCAAATGCCCATTTTTATATAAGGTCAAGTATCTAGGCTAATTTGTTCATATCATAGAGTTTGAAATTAGAAACCAAATATGAGTATTCTAAATAAAATTTACTCTGAAATAAATCGACCACATGTAATATAGCGTACACTGGTTGAATCAATTGGAGAAAATCCTAAGTTTCTTGTGAAGGAGACCAAAAACATTTATGTAGAAGGGTGATCTGTGAAGTTCAGGCTCCCTGGATTATGTTTGAAATGGTGATCGTAAGTTTTGAGCCTTTTTTGAGATCAGCAAAATGACTGTATCAGCACACACTAGATATGCTAATGGAAAGTTTAATAAAAGTAAAAACAGTTTGCTTAAGTAGAGATTGAAAATGCCAAGCTTTCTTTGCATGTCCTTTCCTCATGGGCTACACTCTCCAATTTTAACATTTCTCCTCTTTGAAAGTAAGAACAGCTCACATTCTCAAAACCAGAGATTACCAGGAAGTACAAGCTGTAACGCCGCGGAGTGTGCAGATGAATAAATCGCTGTTTGGTAGTGACTGGAGCGGTGTTTTGTTGTTGGAAGTCCGCCCTCTGTATTCCTGCTTCTTTTCTCCCCTAAACCTGAAAGACCGTTGAAATGTTCTCAAGAGAGACGTTAAATAAAAATTCTGTTACATATTTGGTAGTTCATTTTTTTAAAGACCTGATATGTCAAAGCCTATTTTTTTTTTTTTTTTTTTAGAACTGGATGTTGTATTACATAGTTATCTTCACATTAGTTAACACAAAAACATTAAAGGAAATACCAACTTATAGATAAGATAGTAGGGAATTTGCACTGGATGCTGTATAATATAAAGTGATCTTCACTTCTGTTAATACAAAAACGACTGAGGAAATACAGAATTATAGAGAACATAGAAGGGAATTAGCTCTGGATGCTGTCCTACATAATGTTACCTTCATCTTTGTTACTCAGGTTACACAGATGATGGCCCTTTTGATCAGTTCGTTTTTTCTCCTCCCTCATCTCCCTTGCCCTACCACTCAATCAGTCATCTTCCCTGTGATAATA
>PVLD010027077.1:0-21270 GCA_004027595.1 Dinomys branickii
CAACAGCAGCAACAACATCCACAACAACAACAACAGAAGAAAAAACACCGCTTGTTGCTGCTTTACATATTGTTATCTTCGAAGTGTGTGTTCAGGCTAACACATACAGATATACACTATTAATCTAATTTCCTGTCTTCGATTATTGCTTAGCATTAAGTGATATAATACAATAGTAGAACCATGTTAGCCCTCCTGAGAGCACAGTACTTGTAAAGGCTTGTGGTAACCAGCTCGATGATGTGCACGGAGAAACTTCAAGTCTGTAGTGCACTCCACAGCGCTCCCCCAGCTGTCCCTGACCTACGTATGCATCAGCACAAGCTGTCTCTTCTGGCTTCTGTGTTCCATTCTCATCCACCAAACCAAACATATTGTTTCAGTGCCAGCTTTGACTGTGTGCATCTTGATTACAATTGCTGTCTGCGCATTCTTCTTATAGTCATATAAATTCCTGCTAATTACATTGTTTCCATGGTTTAGGGTCCTGGAAGGAGCAATAGATTGTTGCGTCTGGCAAGATTTTAGTTAAACTGAGGTGCTAACAAGTGGGTCCTCTTCCTATCTCCTCCCTCCCAGTACCACTGTATCATACAAATATATACATGGAGAGAGACGGACGGAGACCAAGAGAGGAAACGGTGATTTTGAAAGCTTAGACCCTCATCAAGCAACATAGCCATCTTCTGACAGTTTTCAGACATGTAAATTGTCAAGCTGTACTTGACACTTATTCAATCAGAAACTGTGAGCCTGTGTTCTTGAAAAATGCTAAATTGTAAGAACCACTGGGGTACAAAAAATGGGCAGACAATACTTCGACTTGTAGTATAAGTGTTGAACAGATACCAACAGGTTGCAATGTACCGTTCTATTAATTGGATCAGAAAAATCTATAGGAAGAGTTTCTTCACAGAGTAGTGAAAGGCCTTATGGGTTCCTTTCCCCTAAAACCTTGTCCTACAGGATCAGTGGAATAGAGGGATTCTCAGCCAACCCCATCCTGGAACTGGCTAGACGAGTAGGCTTGCAAGTTCTATAGCCCACCCCAAGGTTACTATATCAGAATTTTCATTTCAGCTAGATCACCAGGCATGGTGGCACATGCCTGTAATAACAGCACTCAGGAAGCTGAGGCAGGAGGATCGTTGTGAGTTTGAGACCAGCCTGGGCTACAAAGTGAACTCAAGCCCAGCCTGAACTGCATAGCAAGCCCCTGTCTCAAAAAGACCAAAAAAGAAAAAAAAAAAAGCAAAACAAACAAAAGAAAACATCATTTTAGCTAGAACCCAGATGGTTAACTTAGCGTTTCATAAGTACTGCTTACTATTTGCCCTATACTGAGTTCTTAATTTCAAACCTCGAAATCAATGCTTGCTTAACTAGAGTCATGTTGGCAAGAGTTTTGCCTTAGCTGGGCACCACGGTTACTGTTATTTACTTAAAATTTCCATATTAGCACAACTAATATTTTCATAGAAATAAATATGTTTATAGGTTAACCGTATACACAGAAATACAGTCTAATGTAAGCAGATTATGGCTGCAAACAACTCACTACCAAAAGTTAGTGAGCCTGCTCTTCCGTGGTGAAAAGGGAGAGGTACATGGACTAGGGAGTGTTAAAACGCCAAATTTAGAGCCCTAGTTTAGAGCAGGATTCCTAAGAGAATAGTGAAGGGAACCATCATTCTTACACCATTCAGTACTATATAAAGCCTGATTCCTGGGAAATTCAAAATTACCCAATTTACTGTCTAAAAACCAACTCCTGCATCCCTGCCAGCAATTGTGGGAAATACGTTTCTAGTACAGTGCTTCTTACACTTTAAAGTGCATGAAAATCATTTGGGGTCCTTGAAGAAAATGAAGTCTCTTTCCTTTGGAATGGGTTCTGGGATTCTGTGCATCTAGCAGGTTATCAGGTTGTCCCCAAGTCACTGCCTGAGGGAACAGAGTTTGTGTAGCAAGGGACTACACGAGCAGGAGAGCCTTGCTCAGGGAGACATATTCAATGAAGAGAGGAGAAGGTGCAGACTTCCACATGGGCTTCTTTGTGTGCAGTTCTGCACCCAAAAGCACTTCCCTTCATCACAAGGCACAGTTGTGGCCGCAGTACCTCAGAAGTGGGGGTGTCACAATGTTTCCTGTCTAGGGAAGATGAAGTCTCTCGGGTTTGGAGTGTTTCATCTACAGAGAAATCAGCGTTCAACATTAGCAGTCATGACAGCTGATGATAGTGATTAGAGGCCAGAATCCATTAAACACACCGTCCTCACTCTTCAGTCTGTCTCTTTGAGGGATGCCCACCTGGCCTGTTCAGCGTTCCTTGGCTGGAAATTGATAAAGTTCCTCATCAAGGGCCTCCAGCTGTTAGAAAGGCAGATAGTTCTAAGTAAGAAGAATTCTAAACAGGAGCAACTTTGATCATCTTAACTATGCTGTTAGCAAAGAGATGAGTCTGTCTGGGGATCACCCATGACACTCAATGAGATCTGGTCTAACCTCTGGATACATTCATTGCATAGCCTTGTGCAGCATTCAGTCAGAGCACACTTACTGAGCTCTTACAATGTGCACTGGAGAGAAGAATCATGAAAGATGAAGGAGATGAGGTGGAGGTGGGAAACTCCTTGTTTGTAGTAATAAAGAGCAACCATCATGTGCCCCTGGGTCCATGCAGCATACAGAAGCCATAGACATACCTAGGTCTGGCACACTTGGCCAAGAGAAAATGAAAAACCTACTTGGGTCGCAATGTGTGTCCACCAAGAGGAGTCATATTAGCTGGATGGTTTTCCCCTTCATTCCTAGGAATCCTAGTCTGTGCTCAGCTGTGCCCCTGGATAATCATCACAGACTCCATTTCCCTAAATACAAATGTACCTATCAGAGCTTAGCCTGAGTCTGAGTGATGCTTCTCAAAAACAAAAAAAAACCATGAGGCTTTCATCTCTTCAGGAAACTGCAAGTAGGTTATATATATATATATATATATATATATATATAAGCCAAACTGATGTCTACCTGAACTGACTAGGTGTTTGGTATTTTTTTATCTCTTTTTTTCTCCAAAATGACACGTCAAATCAATCAGAAGAAATTACAAGCCTCAGGGAGACAGAGTCTTGGTTGTTGTCTCTTCTGTGCTCTTTCAGATGGAAAGTTAAAATCACTCACCGCAAACCATCTTGCTAAAGTCACAGCCAAGCATTAGAAAGAAAGATGTCTGTTTCATTTTGCAAATAATTAGAGTTTATTATTTATGATATACTTTTCTAAGCACTATGAACACATTAGCTAGCTTAATCCTTTTAACTATCCATCAGTCACAAATTAACTCCATATCACAGGAGAAACTGATTCACACAAAGGTTGTAATTGAGAAAAAAAGATTCTCTCTTTTAAAGAGGAAACAGATAATACCACAAAACTCTCTGTGCAATGAAATAAGAGAAATTAGTAATATGAATGGAAGAATTGAGCACATAAATTACTTTTGAAACAGAATAGGTAATTTGGGAAGTTATTTGAACTTTGCCTTATTTTGGAAGGTAATTTATCTGTTTTTATTTTACTCTTCCTTGCTATGTATATTTTTTTCAGTTTTTATGCCTCATCTTCTGAGTAACTACTTTGAAATAATGGTATGTATACAGTGTATTAACTATTGCTGTTCTTTCTTTCTTTTTTCTTTCCTTCTTTCTTTCTTTCTTTTTGAGATAGGATCTTGCTATGCAGCTCAGGCTGGCCTTGAACTCACTGTGTAGACTAGGCTGGCCTCAAACTCATGGCAGTCCTCCTGCCTCAGTCAGCCTCCCAGCTGTTCCATGATGCCTGGCTTCTCCTATTATTTTGTTATAAATTTTTCTTTTATTTTTTCATAAAATAAAAAGTTAAATAAACCAAATAAAGGAGAAATTAAATCATTGAGGAGAAAGCAGGCAGTGAGTGGGTGCTGTAGACAGACCTCCCACAAGGCCACTCCAGCCCTTAAGACTTATTCTGACATTAGTCTGCCGCAGATGTGTTGTAGTCAGAGCTCGCTTACCTAGGCTTAGAGACTCTGGAGATACTAACCTGCTGGAGGTCATGACTTCCATATGGAAGCTCCTATATTTAGGTTAATAAACAGAGGTTTGATGGCTGTCTCCAAAAATTACGGCTTGTTTCTTACCTGTGATGTGATTTCTTTTTTATACAGAACACTGACCCAGGTTGAATTTTAGGCTTCTTTGTAGAAAACAGAGGATAACATTCTCAGGAAGTGATGGTGGGTGCATCATATTATTCCATGTGCTGAAGGAATTTGACAGATTCATTGGTTTGTTCAGCAAATACTGAGTTCCTACTTCACACTAGAAGCTGTAGGCATGAGGAATATGACAGCAAACAGAACACTGTTTTCCCAAGTCTGGTGTAGGAGGCAGTGACGATGTGTCAAACATATGTAAATATATAAGGAGCTTTATGGTGAGTTCTCCGAGGAAAATAAAGCAGTTCGGCAGCCCTCCTAATAGGAGATGCAATAGAGGGATTGCTGTTTTATGTAGGGTGATCAGGAAGGATGCTGGAAGGATGGGATTTGACCTATGAGTGAAGAAATCATGAGCCAGAGAGGGAACAGCCAGAGACAACAGGAGGGAGCAGATCCCAGGAACTGTTTGAAGGAAACCAGGCAAAAAGGAGACATTGTTTTATACACTCCTGAGACAGAGACTAACAGAGGACTGGAATAGGGAACATGGTTGTTGAGAATGAGGAGTTGACAGGGCCAGGTCAACTGGGAAGGTCACAAGTGGGAAGATGGGGATGGAAATCTAATGAGAGGGGTTCAAGGGAGCCTAGGAGGAGAGGGAATGGGGATAACTAGCAAGTAACTGTGTTTTACTCCAAAAGGAGCAGAGAAATGGAACTGTAGCTCATGAGACACATAAGGTTAGGGGACTTTTTTCTTCACTTTCCTTACTTTTTTTTCCACAGATAACAACTACTACAGCTTATTTTTATGCTGATAGGAACAATGTGGCAAAGAGGGAATAATTAATAGTGCAGAAAAGAGAGAAATGGATTGTTGAAATATGCCCTTCAGTATAAGAGAGGAGGTGAGATACAGGGCAAACATGGTGGAAGTAAACCCAAAGAAGAACACAGACGTTTCCTCTGCTGCAGGAGGAAAGTCAGAGTAAAATGGGCACGTGTCCAGGCAGGATAGACAATGGGAGTCTTCCTTTATGATTTGTATTAACATTTTAATAAAACAGAGCAAGGTTGAAAACAAAAACTCGGCATGGGTGGACAGTAAAAGTTGCAGATTTGAAAAAACAAAGAAGATGAAAACTAGTTTTCTAGAATAGTATACGACTGCATGGCTTGAAGCATGATCATTAAACTGCAGATTGAGGGCCAAATCCAGCCCACTGCTTACTTGTGTAAATAGTTTTGTTGGAAGACAGCCCCACCCATTCATTTACATGTTGTCTGTGGCTGCTTCCCTTCTCTGATGGCCAAATTGTAACTGAAAATGTATGGCCCCCATAAAGTTTAAAACACTTACCACCTGACCTTTTACAGAAAACATTTGCCAAAAACCCTGCTCTGGAGAGGTGAGTTGGATTTTGATGCAGTGTTAGGAGATACAAGATGATACATTTGAAGGTAAACTAGGAAACATGAACGGGCCTCTGTATGTGTGCGTGCTGCCTGCATGGGTTCATGCATGCATGCATGCGCGTGCGTGTGTGTGTGTGTGTGTGTGTGTGTGTGTGTGTGTGTATGAGAACAGAGAAAAAGAGCTCTTTCTAGGCAGCTTCCACTGTGTAGAAATGAAGAGTATTGGATGAACCAGGATTCATGCTTAGCCCAGCTAATGTAAATGAACTGAAGAGGGGATAGACTGAGGAAGCATAAAAAAGGGTGAGGAATAGAGATGGGAATCACTGTCAATTAATTAAGTTTATTGGGGGAGCAGTACAGTAAAGTGAAGTATCAATACATTTAAGTATTAAAGCTTCAGCAAACATTAAATTGAGTTATTGAAGGGAGCAAACTCTGAAACAAATTGAATTCTAAACATTGAATTCTAGAAAAAATATCTTTCGTCAGACTTTCTGTGTTCAATTCCAAACACTTTACACTGAACATTAATTTCTATATCAATACACACAAAAACACATACATTTAGTTCATAAACAGTGGTGTATAATTGAAAAATATGGTGAATGTTTATGTTTTACAGTAAAAGATGCATTGTCATTAATCTTCCTCAAAATACTTCCTTTGGCCTCAAACGTACTTATGCCATTATTCTTGCCATTTTCTGAAACAGTTTTGGAAGTCCTTTGTCATGTCATTAGTTGAGCTACAGTGATTCCTTCCAGGAGAATAAACAGACTCATTTACTTTGCATGACCACTTTGACTTTGGAGAAGGGCCACAAGTCACATAGTCCAAGATCTAGTGAACAAAGTGGCTGAGGACACACCGTAATGTTCTTGTGGAGTGTCTGTCTGTTGGATGACACGCGATAGCTAAAGTCACTGTATTTTTTTTATCACACTTCCTACAGGCACAAACAACTTCCAGAACTGTTTTAGAAAATGGCAAGACCATCAAATAAGTGTGTTCAAAGGGAGGGGAGCCTTAGGAAGGGGGTTCATGGCAATGCGTCTTTTGTTGCAGTTTCTTAATTGAAGGATTCACTGCATATTTTAATCATTGTTATACATTTGTCTAATCACTTAGCCTAGAAATACTTGTAAGGCACCATGCTCGACCTCCAGATACAATGGGAAACAATGAGGAAATAATCTTTATTCTCTCATAGGTTACAGACTGCTGCTTGCAATTAAGATTATGGAAGTGTCACCATTTGGGGTAATGGGAAGCCCAGTGAATCATTCTAGTAGGTGAGGGTACAATGAAGCAAGGAGTATTTGCTCTTTGGAAGGAATAACCTGTAGAAATCTCAGAGATCATTTCCAATGTCCTAACCCAAAGGTTTTCACATGGTGTAGCAATTCAATTTGTGGAGCAAATGGGGAAAGCGTGGTCAGGGAAGAGCTAGTCTCATTTGTCTGGTTTCTAAGAGGTCAGTGAAATTGCATTAGGAAGAAGTAAAATCAAAACCAGGTAGGAGAAAGGCCACGAGTTTCAATGTACGCCTTATTAATAACTCAATCTCCCCAGGGAATGGCCCCAGCTGAAAGACACTACCCAGGATTACCTTTGCTGGAATGGCTTAGATGACGGACAGAAAGCAGGAGCTGTGGATTTCATTATTTCCCCACACTGTTGATGAAACGGAGCACAGCCTGAGTTATGTGAGGTTTTTCAGTTCTTTCCAAACTAAACACAGTTTGTCAGTTTTTGAAATCATAAAGAATAACCCATCTTCCCACCCTTACCCTTGACCTCATTCACATAGCTTTTTCGTTTTTAATCACTGTGTCTCTTACATCAAATACTTTGAATGGAGAGAGTGCCGGTCTTAGCTGACTTTGTTCATGACCGCCATCTTTCCCGATCCACCTTCAAAGTTATGGATGCGCGCCAAGCTGATTAAGTGGGTCACAGCCTTTCTGAGAGGCCAAAGCCAGCTGGTTTGAGTCAGTTGTATTCCTTTCCATTGGCACACGGTAAATGGAGCACTTTTCTCAAGAGGCTGACTCTACAGCTGATGATTGACGACTTGATATTACGCCTTTCAGACCCAAGGAACATCTCGCCCTCAGTCGGAGTCCATGAATCTGTCTAGATGCTTAGATTAGATTACCTGCCCACCAAAAAACATACTGCACATGGGCTTATCTGTAAACAGTTCTACATTGAAGGATGCATTTACCCATTTTTCTGTATGTTCATGTAACTTTCATTATAAAATCATATGTGTGTTTGTACTGATATTGATTGTGATACTGATTGTGAGGAAATAGAGGTCCAAGGGACAATTGTTTGTCCAAAAAACTATTAGGCTACTGAGGAGACAGAAAAATAAATAAATGAAAAATTAAGTGTAAAGCTATGGGTGCGACTCAATGTTTAACATACATAAGCACATGCTTAACATGTGTGAGGCTGTAGGTTCCAAAAATAGAATGAAAAAAGTGAATACTAATGGGAGAGAAGCAATTAAAACGGCCCTTAAAAGAAAGGCATCTAACTCAGCCTAAAGAGGTTTTGCAGCCTCAGAACTAATGGCATTTATGGATAAACAACTCTTCATTGTGGGTATTATTCTAAGTATTACAAAGTTTCAACGTGGAACACCCTCACTGACCTCTACCCACTGGTAACAGTCACACTTCCCCATGACATGACAACCAAAATTGTCTCTAGGCATTACCAAATGTCTTTAAAAGTGAGGAGGAGACAAAATTGCTCTCCTTTGAGAACCACTGGACTGTAGCATCCTGGAAGGTTGAATATAGAATGTGGACCTTTAAGAATAAGCAGTTCTTCTCTCAATGTGCAAAATGAAATATATTTTTAAACCCAGAATGCAACCCATTAAGAGCCAATATACTCAGAGAATTGTAACTTAATAGTTGCTGCAGCAGAGTCTGAGAATAAGTTATCAAAGTATAGGCTACAGAGGTAGACTGGACTCAGATAAATCAAAACCTGCATAATTGGAAAGCCTTTGGCAGCTCCAAAACAAGCCATATTGTCAGAATTACCTATGCTAATATTAAAAACCATAGACATCTGGTTCCAGTATTGATGAATCAAGATTTCTGAGAGAAAAGCCCAGGAAAGTGCATATTTTAAAAGCTCTTAGCTTAAGGAATTTTCAGAGTCTTGTTAATCAAAATTTGATGTTCAGGTGAGAAGAGTCAATGTCACTTAGGAACTTGTTAGAAACATAGAATTTCATTCTAAACTTACGGAAGCAGAGCCTTGATTTTTGCAAGAATCTCACATGATTCTCTGCATGTTAGAATTAAGAAACAATGCTCTAGTCTATGAAGAACCCTTCAAAACCACAGAATGAATATCACTAATGATCTGTAGAAACACATTAGACTCATTCTGTCACTTTTTGTTCAGTTAGGAACATGAAGAATGTTTAGGAGGCCAAGCAACATAAGACCACCCTTTTTAAATTTTTCCCATGTGGTAAACTGAAGATTTATTAGTAATATAAAATATGGTCAGTCTTCAGAAAATCTTATGGGAGAGAGGAGAGGTAAAAGTCATTGATCATAAAATAACCCCTTATGACCTCACATTCAATTCCATCATAAATCTGCATTTTCCAGGATCACAAACCAGTCCCACTATTTTAGAGCTAATGAAATGCAGGGGAAATTTACTCAATGCTGGAATGATGATAGAAAATAGATATTACTTTTAAGGACACTTTACATTTATCATTCTAGGTCATTAGCCTATTTTAATTTCATGATAGATTGAAATTTTAACTTACCTACATACAATAATGAGATAACTAGATAAACCAATAATAACAACCATCTGGAGGACATTTTCAAGTTGATCAGCCCTGTGTCACATAATCAATAATTTGTTATAAAATTATTATGCTGCTTCACAGGTGAGAAAATTGAGGTGTGGTGTGGGAATGTCCATAGTCGCATGGGTAATAAGCAGTGGAGTTTGAATACAATCTTTTATTGTCTGATGTTTTACTCCTTCCTCCCAACAACTTTGATTTAAGCTAACCTGTAAGTTAAGAGTTAAGCTTCAGCATTATTCCTCTGCAGGCTTCATTACAAAATATCTAAGGCATTTTCTCCATTTGTAAGTCAAAATACTAATCCACCACATTCTTCCAATTCACTGAAATTGACTCTCTGAAAAAGGGATTATGCACACAAACCATCACAATTATGTAAATATCTGCCAAAATGGCAGAATGTTTCTACTAAGGAATTTGACTCTCTTCCATTGCAAAACTATGCAAAATTTAAAAAGATATTTAAAAGAAAGTAAGTTTGTCACCATAAAATTCTCAAAGTACATTAAAGAAATGAAGGCACACAGAGGTGAGCAAAAACTCATGCACAGGTTTGTGTCTGGGTTCTCAAATGGGAAGAAATTCTCAGAATATATTTACAGAGAATTGTCCAGAGTAACAGGAGATTCTAATACACATATATGAGAATACCTTAAGTAGATGGACAGATGTAGAAGGAGAAAACAGTGATAATGGCAAATGAGAGAATTAGAAAGGTGGTAGGCAGGATACATTGGTCAACATTCACATTTACAATTTAAAAGAGGAGAGTGTCAACTGGCTCACTATTCAGGAGATTCAGTCTGTGGTGGGCTGGCTCCAAGGCAGAAATACTGTATTACAGAAACAGCAAAATAAAGATGCTCAGTTCATGTAAGTCAGAAACCAGAACAGAGGAACAGGCTAGAAACTATATGTAGCACTCAAGGTCTTGCCTCCCTGACCTACCCAGACACAGCCAAAAGCACACCCAAATAACCTACTAGATTTTCTTACCCCATGAGACTGATGAATCAGGATTAAATTTTGCCATCCACTCCTGTCACTTTCATATCCAGACACATCTCCTTAAACCATATTTAATCTCTATCCAAAGAGAGTAGTAAGTTCATAATAGTACTGAACATAATACAACTAGTGTTCATGCAACCAGAAGTGCAATAATTCCTTTTCCAAAGTTTTAACAGTTCTATCACTTTCAAAAGCCCAAGTCTAAGTCTTTCCTCAGACTTAAAGCAAAGTCTTAGCTATGAACCTTTGCAAAATTCAAAAATAAGTTATACAATCCCACAGGACAACATCACAGGATAAATATCCCCGTTTCAAAATGGAGAACTAGGGGCACGGGGAAGAATTGGACCAAACCAAGATTATAAACCATGAGGGCAAATATTACATTCTGCAGCACTATTTCTGGTACCTGAGGCATATCTTGGTAAAATCTGAGCATGATAGAACATGGATGGCCCCACCTCTATGGCCTTGCCCGGTGTCATCCACAAGCCCTCTCTCAGCCTGACTCTACTCAGAGCCTCTGACCAGAATAACCCATCAAGCTCTTTTTTTACAACATTCTGGGTCTTCTCTAAACAACTTAGCCAAACTTTTCCAGAATCTTTCTGTAAACTAATTCAAAGACTTTGAAACCACATAATAAGATACAGTCTCAGCAATGAGCCCACTTCTCTTGTACCAATTTTCTCCATCAGTCTGATTTCTGGGATACAGCACCTGACATCAACCAATTAAACAGGAGAGTTTTATTTGGCTCAGTGTTCAATCCATGCTCGGCCAGCTCCAAGACAGACACAGTACAGAGATGCATGACAGAACCAAACTGCTCAGTTCATGGCACCCAGGGAACAGAATAGGGAAATACTACTATAAGTGAAGAGAATAGGGAACATAATTAATTTCTAAGCTTGTGCTTTTGTGAATCACTCAGACACGCCCAAGATGGTACTTTACTGGTAGGCATTTCTTCATCTAATCATGTTGACAAATTGGGATTAACAGCTTGAACCACTGCTGGTGCATGCATGATTACACCATTGGGAAGCTTATACCACCTAATGGAATCGTCCCACGGCCCTTAATGGAACAGTCACACATGTAACACCTGCGGTTCAGAGCCACCCAACACTGAGATATGCAGATAACAGCCTCATCGTAAATGTGTTAATGATTGTAAAAGAATATTTAACAACACTGCTATTATTAATATGCTACACAAAATAATAGAAATTAACATATATAGAGTGTTGTGCATGGTAATTGATATTTACATGAATTACTTTAATACTTCCAACAATTCCATGATGTATGTAAAGTTACCTCTATTTTACAAATGAGGACATTGGGGTACAAAGATTAAACAATTTATCCAATATAAAAGAATTAGCAAGCAGTGGAGACAGGGTTCATAGCTGGTTCCCATGGCTGCTACCAGATTACTCCCTTCGTGTTTTCTGCACATGTGTATTTAACTGCTCTGCCCTCATTTACCACTATCAGAAAAAATTCTTATTCCTTTTTGCCTTTCCTAACACCACTATTCAGAGTGAAGCAATGGTGATTAATACTTCTGATAGTTTCAATGTCTGGAAGAATATGTCAGTTTCTTTTTTGCAGAAGGAAGTCCTTAAAATTGCATTTCATCTCACACTTCTAACTCTGTAGTTAAAGACACAACCCAGTGAAAAAGCCAGCCTATTCTAGGGAAGCCTAAGTTAGCTACCTGCAACTTATTTTCCCAAGGCTTTCTCTCTTCTACTCAAGCACCACTATCTAGAACCACTTAATGGACATCTACCAGGTGTAGTGAACAACACAGCCCATACTCACAATGTAGTTGCTGCTAGGCTTCTGACAGTGAATGGCCTGACTGCCACAGCATGCATGTCTATAGTAAAAACTCAATTTTTTGGGACTCAGACGCAATGGAAACGTAGCCCCCTATTTCTGATGATATCCAGCCGTATTATCTGCCTCAGAATGCTAAGTGACAGAGATCATTATTTCTTGTGATTAAACCTCTTTTATATATCATTGTGCAAGTGACTGAGGGTAGGGGCTGCATCTTTATTTGTTTCAGAAGAATTTCTGGATGTTTTGTCTAAGAAAGATATAATTAAAGACATCACTAATTATCTCTCTTTCCTTTTGGGCCATCTATATGAAGATGCACATGACAAATGACTTTCTTTCAGTTAATTGCCAGAACAAGTTTCAATTTCATGTTTTCTTTTGTGAATACTCAGCACTGGTGTCACTGCCTGCGCTTTTATCCTTACCTTTTACGCTCACTAGAAAATTCAAGGATAGTTGTTTTCTTTGTTTCCTTCTTTCTTTTCTCTTCTTTTATGATTTATCTGTTTACCCGGTCTAGGGAAGAATCACGTCCTTAACGTTATTTAGTGAGTGACTGAATAAACTAAAGGCTGATGCTATAACTGCATACAAAACACCCTGAAACGTTGTCACTGACGAGTCTCAAAGTAAAGAAATGCGAGACTGTGGTTCTCTTAACACCCACACTTTGGTAAAGTTGGGAGAAGATTCAATGTTTATAATGTGTCAATAATTTTTCTTGCAAGGAGTAAAACATCTTCACTTTTCTTGGTAAAAACAAATTAAAGCCAAATACTTTTAAGAAAATTAACATGACTTTGGCAAACTATGCAACCAAGAAAGCATATTAAATTAATTATAAGCTAAAGTGGTTATACAACACTTTTTGGTGAAAATTCTGGCTATACCTGTATTTCAAATAAGCTTTCATGATAAACACCTGCTAAAATATATGCATTACTTGCTATTCTTTCTCCAGTCAACAATAGTCTAAAATCTTCATTCCTTAAAGAAATACTGTCATACTTACTTTATTAGTTTTATTCAGATGGGGATTCTACTTGCAACAATCTCCATCCTTTGGCAGAATATTTGCTATTGACCCAGAAAAATTGTATAGTCTAGGAGAAAAATTGCTGCTGATAGTCTAGCAGAAAAATTGTACTGCTTTATGAATGCAGTATTTAATTCAGGAATGAAGAAATGAATCATGTTCCACCAGAGCTTTTCTCTTGTGTTACTGAGTTTGAAACTGGAAGTAAATGAATCATTAAAATGGTGTATATTGGAAGATACTGTGATCTTCATTACTGTGTAGAAAACAGCAATAACTATAATGTTAGAAGAGAAGAAAGAAGTTGAAAATGGAAGGTGAGGGACAGGAACAGGAAGACATGGCTGGAGAAGAAAGAATTAGAAAGCAGGTGGAGAAGGAGCGCAATGAAGAAAATGGGGAGGAAGGCAGAGACTTACTGACTTCATTTGAATCATTTATCTGATTCACACATGAAGTCACCTTTGCTTGTGGAATGAAATTCTCCTGGGATTATCACACCTATAATTGCAAATGTTCAACTCCAGATGGCTTCAACAAATACGCGAAGATATCTAGGCTAGAAGTTCTTCTAAGACAGACTCTTCATACACATGTGTGACGCCTCAGTGTAAGGCTGTTGGCTGCTTCTCCTCAGTGAGATGGCTTCTCTTTCACAGAGTTTGTATGGTGTTCAGGCTTCTCTGACATAAGTAGTCCAAGGAGAGGCATGTCTGACATGGCTTCCAAGAAAAAATCTCTTTTTCCCTTGCTTTTTAGGTGGAGTGGTTATTAACATATTACTTGTACAAGTTGATGTGTTCCTTTGTGACATTTCCATATATGAGTATGTTCATACATTGACCATGTCCACTATGAGTTCTACCAAGAGAGATCATGCTAAAGAAAGATATTCTAAGAAGCCCTGGTAGAACTTGTAAGGTTTCCTGTGATATAACATCAAATGTCACAAAACTATTCAGTTACATTCCACTAAAGAAGACAGTCAAAGAGCCAGCCCAGATTCAAGGATTGGAGATGGCAAAAGGAAAGAACACCTTAAGCTTTGGCACAAGGACATGGATAAGATCTTCAGGTGTCAGCCATTGTATACCCATGTCTCTCTGTACTGGTTTTTCCTTGCCTTTCCGTTTACTCCTACATACCCTGGGGTTCTTAGCATGAGTGTTTTCTCCTCTGTGAAGTATTTCAGTGCACAGGCAAAGCTTCTTTGCACTTAGATCTACTGTAGCATGTGCCACATCCTTTTATAACATGATTTACAAGCCTGTCTCTGTACTAGACACAGAATACCTTGAGGGGATTAAAGATGTCTTAATTCATCTTTATATATGAGACCTGAATGACTGGTGCTCAGCGAATGCTAGCTGGGTGAATAAGCATGTACGTGTCAATACAGTTACTCCTTGGGCTGAGAAAAACAGCAACAGACAGAGTCAGGCAGAATTCTTGTTTCTAGAGAACTTTTTTGTGTAAGGATTATGTCAGCCTGTAGACTATTTCCTGACATAATATATTCACACATGATGTCAACTACTATCAGGATTTAACAAAAGGACTTGGCCTAGACTAGCCAAAGCAACTGATATCAAAATAATTCAGGATCCCATGAGGCTGATAAATCTAATATTCTGTCTTCTTCACACACTTCAAGCAAACGTGTCAAGTCCTACATTTGTCTGCACAAAAAAGTCCACAAAAAGTAGACATTACAAAATGTACATAAGATTTAAACAGAGGAAAATTATTTTATATTGTTTCTCTAACTTCATCCTTTATAATCATTATAGCTTGGATCTTCAATGTCCCTCCAAGACCACTTGTTAAATAAAGATTCGGTTGCCAGTCCATGGTGCTTATTAGAGGAACCTGTATGAGGTGGGCCACATAGAAATAAGTTGGATCATTAGGTGGTCCCCCTAAAGGGGATTTGGAGAAACTGGTCCTTCTCCCTTCTCTAATTCCATACTGATCACCATAGGTGGGAAGTTTGCTCCCCCACTCAACCCTCTTCAGGCTGTTCTGATTTACCACAGGCTCAAACAATACCAAACAACCACTGAAACCTCTGAAATGGTGAGCATAAAGTCCATTCATCCTTAAGGTGACTTTCTCAGGTGTGTTGTCATAGGGATGTCATAGGGTTTGATTAACAAGGTAATACTCACTGAGTCTCCCTTTTGACTGGCAACTGTGCAGATGGTACCTTTACTAAGGGTACATGATACGCCCTCCTGAAGATGAGAAGAGAGAAATTAATATAAACAAAACTGTATGTACTGACATTTAAGTCCACATAGCCATGAGGGTGAGCACTTTCTCCACAAATAGGAAATGGATTATTACAAGTTTCCTTTCTTTCACCTTACTTAATTTAAATATAAGAAATACTAGTTAAAATTCTGTTTTATTTTCTTTAATACTTTAGATTTTAAATCAGAACAAGATGAGACTTGCTCAAATAAGGAAACAACAAGCTCACTACAAGGGAAAGAAAGAGGAAATAACTGAATGCTGAAATCAGTAAAAAAAATCCTTATGGGGAAAAATAATATTTAAGAAACCTCATTCAAGTTATAAGAATAGGTTCAGTGAAGACTCGATAGATCCTTAGAAAACTTTCTTCTTAGAGTATTTACGCATTTTTAAAATTCTGATCTGTACATTCTACCAATAAACTAATGTTAGTGTCCGGGTATAGTTTGGCATATTACACATCATGAAATAAGAGGATCAATGCCCAGAATGAGAGACTATCAAAACAAGGGCTAAGCACACACTTGTAGCACAGTGGTAGAGTGCTTACTTAGGATGCATGAAGCCCCTGGGTTCAATCCCTAGTGCAACAGAAAACAAAGAGCAAAAGGAAGAAAGAGAAAGAAAAATATATTAGAAGATCAAAATTACCATTAAAAAGAAGTTGGCAATGCATGGCAGGGGAAAAGTATGCTTAACGAAGCTACTTGATAATTACCAAGAAGCTCCAGGCACAAAGCAGGAAAGAGAGTGAGTGTAACTTCCACAGATGCTTTTAATCTGGCCCATGTGACCAGCAGAAGACGGTTCCAGCATACGCTGAGGCAAACAACTTTGTGGATGTCACCACTCAGGAGGAACATCAGCACTTCCCATCAGGCCCTCTCCTGAGCCCTAGAGATGCGCCATATGTGTTCAGAGTTTGTGGAAAGCAGAAGGCAGAAGCTGCATTCCTCAAAAATGTGATAGTGCAGGATGTGGATAAAGATCAGCAGATGTCACACATCTTCTGTAAAGAGCCAGAGGGTAGATATTTTAGGCTTTGCCAAACCATATTTTCTCTGCCACAACTGCTTAAATATTTTATAGCAGGAAAATAACCAAAAGCAATATGTCAACAAGTCAGTGTGGCTGCATCTCGATAAGCCTTTGATCAGTCATGGGAGTCTGAATTTAGTTGAATTTTCACATAGGACAAAAATTTTATTCGAGAACTTAAAAATGTAAAACTATCAGTTTGTAGGACATACAAAAATAAGCGGTAAACTGGATATGATCTGTGGTTCGCTAACCTGTAATACATACAAACTTTAGTTAGGAACAGAACTAAAGAATCCATTATTTCTGTTGTATGCTTAGCCAAAATGTCAGCTTGATTTATTTTATCTTTTTTGACTTTAAGTCTAATTGACTTGGGCCACTAGAAAGACAAAAACCAAAATTTCCTCTCTCTGTCCCTGTCCCTCTTACCTCCACATATCCTTAAGGTCCAATCCGGTTGCAATATAATAGAGTTAGCAATATCTTTTGTATATCTGCATTGCTGAACATTTTTAAACAATGGGAAAAAACATCAAAACAATATTTTGTGACATGTGAAAATTTATTTATTCTCTATGGTTTGTTTGTTACGTTCTTCTTCCACTTAAATGTTAGTTTAAATAATAAATATTAATAAATTATATAAAATAATAATGATTAACGTTTTTGTTTTATGACAGAAAGTGCTTTGACTGGTTTGTCTATAACTCACATATAGAAAATGGTGCTGCCTTTCTAGTATGATTTAGGGACTAGCATTTAAGATGACTTTTCTCACCTTTCAATAGTCTAATTGTGTTTTCATCAATCTATTCACAAAGTAATGAGATGTGGAATTCTAGTACAGACCTGTTTGTTTCCTTTTCTTCCTGTTATGAAATGCAAAATATTTTCAAAGTAATTACCTTCATGAAACACTGGCAATCCTTAAAGCTAAAATATCCATCTTAAGAGTGTAGCCACAGCAATTAAAAATTAAAGTTTGAAGATGAAGAATGTCAAGCTGAGATATGCTAATGTAGACCCTGTAAGGAGTAGACAAGATTGTATGTGTAAGGGAGAAAAAAATAGTAAGTCTAAAATATCTTCATGCTTCCATTAGCCTATCATTAGCCAAAACCATCTATGGAATTAAGTGTGAACTATCAACTTGACTGGTTTTGGGATCTACCCAAGGGAATTGGTGAAGCACACTTCTGGGTAGATCTGGGTAGGTCATGGATATGTGGCCTTGGGGTGTAGGTCCGGTTCTTTGCCCCATCTTCTACAGTACTGGTTCTCTGATCTGCATCCTTACTACCAAGTTGAGCAACTTTCCTTCCACCATATTTCTGCCTTAGAACAAACCAAACATGGACTGAATATCCAAAACCATGAACCAAATTAAATCTTGCTTCCTTTAAGTTATGGATGTTGGGTGTTTTGCCCCAGCGATGGGAAAACTGACTAATATATCATCTAATACAAAGTCTACTTTATAAGAATACATTAAATATTTTATTTAATTGATTAAATACTTGTGTCCAAAAAATGCTGGTAACACAGTACACTATAGAGTATGTTTTGCTTACCCTCATTTTTGTGTGGCTGAGTTCTACAGATTGCTAAAGCTAGCCATTATCTTGAGAATATAACCTATTGTACATTGGCTATAACCATTGTATAACCTACAGCATGTTGCTAGTACAGAAAATGATCAAAATTTGAAGCATAGTTCTCCCTAATGCACATCACATCTGTACTACTGCAAAAAATGTTAAGTCAAACCACCATAAGTTGGGAAATGTCTGCATTGAAAATTATTTATGTGCCAGAAATAAACTTTTTTTGTGTGCTTCAGATGGTTTTTCTCTTTCTTATCATTCATTCCTGGCTAGCCAACATGATTTTCCTAATGGCATATGTTTTCCACATTCCCCAGGGAACAGAGATCCAGCAAAGCTTATGTATTAATGATTCACTGGTGTCTCTAGGACAGTGAGAATGAGGGTTAAAGTAACGGAGCAGGAAAGAAGACATAGAATAAAGAAGCAGAATAAGTATAGGGCTTCATTTGTCCCTGACCATTCCTCTGACCACTTTCCTACTGCAGAGAGCTAGCCTCTATTGCCTATTGTTACATCTCCTAACACTGCTCTCAGTCTTGTCTCTTGTGGTCTCTGTTTTACCTGTCATATCATGTGGTCAAGCCAGCATTTCCAGCGATCAGATTTAACCGTATTAGGTTTATCAAAACTTTACTTTCCCTTAGTGCTAGTGGGAGAATCTGAGAAATGTCATTCATAATGTAAAGGTTTTATTGTCCCTTGCCCAAAACCAGTGAGAAACTTAAGATAAAATCATCCAACAAATAAACCACTCCCTCATTTCTCCAGACTGTCCCAAAGCACAGTGGTTCTATATGACTTCTCAGAATCCACAGGCAAAGCGCCCCTTGAGCAATCACCATGTTTGTTAGGACATTATAGCCAATGTGGTGATGCACCACTTTGGTTCCCATTCTGCTTGTCTAGCTACACTTCTTTTTTCTCCCATTCCTGCTCACTAGAAGTTATAACTTCAATAAACTATGAGCTCATAAACATTTTTGCTTCAGCCTAGGACAGACAGGAAGACAAAACCCAGGATAAGACAAACAAAAAAATCAATGTGATCTGTTTTGACCTGGTTTTATAATCAAATAGAATCAGGTATGTTGTCCCACAAAATACTCTGAACACCCTCTGTCAAACAGTTCTAAAGCTCAATTTCAAGCCCCACTAAATAACTAGAGCATACAATGCATTGCTATAAAACAGAACTAAATTTCAAAATGATTTTCAGACATTTTGAGGAGAATGCACTGAGTCACATTTGAATTAAATTGTTTGTCCAATCATCTGAACCTGATAAATGTACACTTAAGATTCAAACTAAAGTCTAATTCTGGAACTGTCCTTCCTCTAACGATGATGAATTACAGTTTTCTGACAAACTTGTCTCTCTTTCCTGTGTAGGCTGGTCTTATAATCAGGACCAGGACTAATCTCTTAAAGGAGTAAAATCTCTGCAGAGAAAACTGAGTCTTAGAAGGCCAAAATGGATTTTAGAGGAGGGACAGCTACCCTATGCAATATAAGAAATCAGAGTACAGATAGAAAAAAAAACATATAGCAATGTTTTATAGTTTTTAAAATATCAAATATTTTTTAAAATCACCAGTTTTTAAAAACATACATAGGGAAACTGAAACATGGATAAGTGGAGAGATTTCTGGGTGAGGGGGACCTAGGCAACATTTTACTAGGTTCTTATCAGAATGCACAATGCCAGTGTTTCTACACAGCTCCCTGCAGTGAAGAAAGCAAACTTGTCCTGCCCCATTTAGGATATGAATAATGAGGTTAGAGGGTGCCATCAGCTGACAAAGCAAAATTGGAACTATCTTAGGTGGTCATGCCCTTAGGAAATAGGCAATCAAACTCAATAATCACAGTGTTGACCCATAAAATAGAATAGTCAAGGCTTTAGATGAAAACGCAAGTAAAAACATATGGTGAGAGCACTTGAGAGAAACCTACCACCCAAATGTATTTTCCAGTTTAAAAAATGATGATTTTACCACTATGCAGTCAGTAGACTATGATTGAAAGTTCTAGAATGGACCCAGAAAAGCAAGTGACAAAAATATCAGAAAGTATACTGCAAGATAGAAAATTCTGAAAAATTAAAGAAATGACAAATTTGGTTCTTGCGGTGGACACACAGACACACCACTTACATTCCTGGTGAAGGTAAAGACCTCGGGCATGCCTCCACCAGAGTGACCTACATCTAATGGTCCACTGATTAATACCAGGGAAGAAAAGCCCTTGATTGTTTTTACCAACTTTAGAAAACTCTGATGGCCCGTCAATATTTCAGAGCCCCTGGCAAGTTTAGAGGAGGTTTCTCCAAGCATCGACATCATTCAGTATCTTCATCCTCTTCCTGTTCTCTTCCATGTCCCAAAGAAGTTTATTTCAGTCCAAACCACATCTTAGCATCTGCGTGCAGAGATGTCACCGTGTCCCAAATGATGCTGACAGAAGCAAGTGCTGTACGTTGTGTGGGAATGGGTTAGTTGCTGGCTAACTAGCAATAAGGGCGGACTCAGTGGCCCCATCGTTGATACCTGGAACATCATCTGCCTCTGTTTCCCAAAATGGCTCTCCAGATGGCATAGCAAAGGACCCACGAAACCAAGAGCTGTGACTGGTGCCTGCGCACTCAGCACTCCTGTACAGAGGGAACAGCAGGGAAGGAAAGGAATCACCCTTGGCAGGAACCCTGATTCTGCCTATCAAGGAAAGGTTTGACTTCTCCAAGCAAAACAGGGGCTGGGCTGAATATGTGTTGCACTGAGCTGATCCACTAAGGAACTTGTTGGTAGTTTCCTACCCAATCCTGACTTCTCAAATGCAATTTCCCAACTGAAAATCATAAAAAATATATATTTTATCAAAAAATAACTATGATGGAGAATTTTATCTGTATCTCAGATACTGTGTTTGCTCACATGCGCATATTACAAGCAAACACATACACACACACAAACACACACACACACACACAC
>PVLD010027078.1:0-21277 GCA_004027595.1 Dinomys branickii
CTGATCAAAAGGGCCATCATCTGTGTAACCTGAGTAACAAAGATGAAGGTAACATTATGTAGGACAGCATCCAGAGCTAATTCCCTTCTATGTTCTCTATAATTCTGTATTTCCTCAGTCGTTTTTGTACTAGCAGAAATGAAGATAACTTCATATTATACAGCATCCAGTGCAAATTCCCTACTATCTTATCTATAATATGGTATTTCCTTTAATGTTTTTGTGTTAACTAATGTGAAGATAACTATGTAATACAACATCCAGTTCTAATTCCCTACTATATTCTGTATAACTTTGTATTTTCTGTATTGTTTATGGCTTTTCTGGTTCATATGCCTCCATTCTTTTGTCTTTAAAATAAAATTAAAAAAAAAAAAAGTCATTTGATGCAGTGGTTTTCTTGGGAGACTGTCTTGACCTGACAAAGACTATTGGAGTAAGACTAAAGTCTAACTCCAATAGTAAGGCTACCACAGCAGGGGCAATGCCGCAGGGCCGTCTAGGGCCATCTACCATCCAGCACTCCAGGTGCTTCCTTCCGTCCTGGATTCACGGCATCATTGGGGGATGATGTGGAAGGGCAGGGAGCTGTGCACAGCTCTGATCCAGTGGGCTCCTGTAGGGAACCTCGTTGGTCTCTTGTTGTACCCCAGAGAGAAACAGCAGTGGGTATGAGAAAAATAAACATAAGAGAGAAGCGCTGGGGTCAGGTGGAGCTCCCTCTTACCTGATGAGCAGGAGGATTGACTTCAACATTAGGGGCATTTATTTTATACTTTTGCAAAGTTAGTATCAGGAGAAATAACGACTGTAATTGTGCAGGCAGGACATTTTCAATACTGAGGTAGCTGGACTGCGTGAGGCACTCTGGCTCTGTCCTGCCCTCACACATATGACCAATATCCAGCTCCAGTGGCTTCCAGCACGCTCCTATCAGAGAGACTCCTTCAAGGCTGGAGGCTCCACAAGTGCCGAGCTACAGTCTTTGCTTGACAAACACTGGTTCAAAGATCCTGCAGACCATGGACATTTCTGCTCCCTTTGGACAGAGCCCTGATGCGGCTGGTGAAAGCCGTCTTTATGTCTGCTGCTGAGAGGGCTGTGTACAAGGGGACAGGCCTGGGATCTGCATTGTGACCAAGGAAGGCATCAGTGAATTTATTTTTTAAAAAGTGTTTTACTCACTTTGTTGTAATGTGTCTTCTCTCAGCAAGATGACCCAGGAAATAGAGCTCCTTCCCTTCATTTTCTTCATTTTTGCACAGTTTTCTATTTTTCAGGAGCATTTTTTAAGTATGAAAAAGTAGGTCTTGTCAGTTTTTCCTCACATCTGTGAGCAAGGGATTAATGTGGAAAAATTGACTGTGTTTTGGGAAGAGGGCTCTTGATATTTATCCCACCAGCTCATCTGATGTGACCTTCAAATGACCTACAGGGCACAGTGTGCGTCAGGGTTTCTTCATGAGTTTAACTCACACAAATACCTTAAGATTTGTTATCAATATTTTCAGCAGCTTGGAATGGCAGTTTTAGAGCAAACTCTTCAACCAGAAGAAAATAAATTTGCAAGAGGTAAGTAGTCATTTAAGTGGACTTTAGCCAGAAATCTGGGAAAATTTTTACAAGCACTTCAGTGTGACAGTGGAGACCTGGGACTGAGATGTGGCTTGGTGAAGCCTGTTTGGTATACATGAGGCCCTGGGGTTTGATTCCTAGCACTGCAAAAAGTAAAAGACTTCAATTTTGAGATAGCTAAAGAATGTTTTGTTCTCGTTGTTGTTTGTAACTATTTAATGCATTTCAGCTCCTTCATAATTTTGAGCAATTTTCTTGGTGCTGAATGGATCACACTGCACCACATAACCTAGGTCAGTGCCACGAACTTTTTAAGAGACAAGTGCCCAAACTGCTACGGGAAGCCTACTTATTTCGCAAACTGCTGACAGGGCTGTTAAAGCTGAATACTGTTTCCAGTTAGAAAAAACAACTTTGATCCTATTTTGGCTGCTGCAGCAGGTAGGCTTGTGTGAGGACAGAAAGGGCTCTGTACACCTGCAGCTGGCGCAAGAGCCACAGGTTCGCTACCACTGACCCAGTGGGAGTGAGTTGCTTGCTAGCAGGATAACCTGTGGTACAGTGGGAGTTTATGATTAATCTTACACATCACTTTTGTTTACTTTGGTTCTTGTTAAAAAGAATGTAGTTCAAATTATGAAAAAGTTCTAGTACATATGTATTTTTAAAAGCCTGTGCTGTGCCCGTCATACGCATTGGGGGCATAACAAAAAAAAGAACATACCCAGCTTGTTTCATAAAACTTTTTTACTGATCTTATAAGCTATTTAATTTGGGAGGTAGAAAAAAGAGGGCGTCTAATAAAATTCTGCAGTAGGCATTTCCCTACAGAGACACAGGGAGCAGCAAATTCACACACAAACTACCTTCACCTGGGTTAAGGAAATCATAAAATAGGTCACAGATGGTTCCTGCCTTCAGTGTCATGAAATGAAGACATATTGAAGGTTGTAGAGAGGAGCCTCCGTTCCCTCACTCTGAGCAGCCAGTGTGGATGGAGATCTCTCTTGCACAGGGGAGAGAGAGAAAATTATGAGTCAGTCCCTGCCCCAGACTTGAAGCCTAGTACCAGGCCAGCCAAGGTGAAGCACAATGCCAGGCGGGGCCCCTGACCTATTCCAGGCAGGTGTCTGTGGGCCGGCCTCCCCCCTAGGGCATGCAGCTGACTGTTTCCATCGGTCCCTCTCCCATCTCTGTAGCATGACAAGGAACAAGACTCCACCCAGTGGGGAGCAGACCAGGAAACACAGAGCTGAGTTTCAGAGCCCAGGGTCTGGCCTCCTACAGTGAGATCCAGTGCTCTGTAGAAACTCAAGGCACAACATGCCAGCCAAGACACACAGATGGTACTTCCAGACTGACCCACAGCAGGCAGAGACATGGGAACTGGTAGAATAGACTTGAGGTTTAGCTTGCATGTTTCCAAACTTGAGGTGTGGCTGGTGTTCAATCATGCACCACCAGAAACTGTTTATCACCCTGCAGCTATGAGACCCAGATGTGACCCAAGTTAGCACCAGATTGCATGAGTTCAATGGTCATGGCTAAGGGACTGTAGCCATCACCTGCTCAGTCAAACTTGGGGAACACAGAATTTGTTGGGCAAAGCAGTGTTCACCTACAGGGATCTACAACTGCCCAGGACTAGGTGGAAACTTACTTCCCAAGCACTAGTGGAATAGGTTCATGTTTCAGCTTGAATCACCGCCAGCTGAAGCACCAAGTTAAGTGCACCTTTGAGACTTTTAAGAAGCTTATGGCTGTGTGACTCTGGGCCAACCCAGCTTATTGCCAGACAAGGTGGTCAAGAAACAGCTTTCACCAGCCTCAGGATTCACAGTGAGGTACGAGCCATCATTTTCTGGTGGTAGGACAGGGAAATAAGCACGAGACCTTTCCCTGGAGCTTAGGGCTTCATTAATACTACACAGGGCAGATCCTAATACTCCCCATGCACAGGCCCACCTATGGATGCAGCTTCTGGGATGCTTGTAGTGCTAAGGGAGACATGTAACCCCAGTCTGTTGGGCCTCTCTTCCACCAGCACCCCTGTGGAGGGCTGCAGTGATCATGGATCATGATTCAACTTGAGCAACAGGCATCCTACAACACTGTGACCAGCATTGTGCTGCTCTTGGTGGGCAATGGGCCAGGAGTGTCATAGAATTTGGCATCATTGGTAGTTGTGTGATGTAGAGCCTCTATCTAGTCTACCCACAGTGATGCTGCTTAGAGCCGGGCATTACTCTGCATGCTCTGACCATAGGCCAGTAACTTTGCATGAGGTATCTGGATCTAACCTGGCCCTAGGAAGAAGCTTGTGTAGAAAGCCCACTCTTTCTAAGTAGTAGAAGTGACTATAGGATAGAGAAAATAAGCAATCTGCTTAGAATTTCTGGAAGAACAGACACAAAGTCAGATTAGGAAAATACCTGCTCCTTCAATGCACAAGCAAATGTCTCATGTCATAGACAATAAGAATTTCTACAAAACCAGAACTACTTTTTAATATTTAAACTAAGTTTCCAGAAACTAACTAGATAGTAATCAGTTTTGGTAAAACAACTGAAGAAACATAGAGAAATAGCCTGAAATAAATTGAAATTAAAATAGCTTGTAGAAAACACAGAGAAATACTTTTATACTCTAGTAGTGGAACTTAACAGAGAGATAGAAGTGATTTCCAGGTTTGAGTTAGAAATTCTGGAGCTGAAATACTCAGAAGGATTAAAAATGCAGTAGACGGTATCAATAGCAGGAGGATCAAACAGAAGACCTAGCAAGCTCAAAGAGAGACCACTTGAAAACACACATCCAGCTGCATAATATTTAAAACATATTTAAACAATTGTCTTCTCCAACATTTAGAACCCTTTCTTCTAGCTTTCAGAAATAAGCAGTGGTTACTCTGATCTGCAGTCACCGTGCCATCAACAGCTCACTGAGCTTCTCACAGCTAAGTGTTGTTTAGTCTCCATGGAGCCACACTTGGTTCTTTGGTCTCCCTTCCTCTGCTCTCCCGGCTCTGGCGATCACCGTTCTGCTCCTGAAGTTCCACATCGGTGACAGCGGGCAGCACTGCCTTTCTGTGCCTGGCTTATTTCACTTAACCTGGTGGTCTCCAGCTGCACCCTTGTTGCCCCAGATGACAGTGTTTCACTCTTCGTATGTCAGACTGCTCTTCCATTGTGTGTGTGCTCTGCACTTTCTTTAGAGGCATCTGTTCGTGGACATTCAGGTTGTTTCCACTGCTGGGCACTGTGGACAGTGCCGTGAAGAAGGGTGTGCAGCTGTCCCTTTGAAGTGCTGATTTCATTTTTTTAAATATATATACCCTCTAGTGACATTGGTGGTTGTTTGTTTGTTTTCTAGGAACTTCCACACTATTTTCCACAATGATTGAAGTAATATGTTTTTATATTTTTAAAAATACGATTTTGGTTTCTGGATAAAAAAATTTGCTTAAATTTTATACTAATTTCTGTTTTCATTATTTATATACTTATAAAATATTTTCTCAATATGTAATTGTAGCTTACATATAGTTTCAGGAACATAACTCCATCGATAAATAGTATGCCTATAGTAAGGGTTATGTTTTTTAAATACCAGTTCTACTCAACAACATGGCAAAGTCTCCAGGATTAATGTTTCAGTTTTGTTTCTTCCCTGAAATTTAGGTTATACGTAGGTTATCACTTTTCATGTTTTTCCTCTTAAGAGTGTTAACATCAGTTACTTTAAGTGTAGTTTCTTTGTGTTTCAGATTATTCTATCCTAAGCAACCTATAATGCATGTTATTATTTTTCATTCATAACAGTTGACAGTCCAGACTTAAAATACAGAAAAATGAAATAAACAAATACACTTGTAATTTATAATCCTGTCCAGTTTTGTAAATGTACCCACACATATTGTGACTTTCCCACTGCATAATATCCACCTTCTAACTCTCTTTTGCAGGTTTAAACTGACTGAAATTTGTCATTAAGCATTTTTAAACATTATTGAAATAGTCACAATCATTAACTTCTTTCTCATATTCAATTATCAGAAATTATCTTTCTTATATGCACAAGGAAAAATTAATAAAGTCAATCAAGTAATGAAGGATTGTCCTAGAACATTAGAAATAAAACAAATGAAAAGCTGGAAATTCCTAGTGATGTTAGGAGAGCGGCAAGCGTTTACTCTGGAGAGAACGGAGTGTGGAGGGCGGCCCTGGGCATGTGGAGATGTGAAGACCATTACTAACGGATGGAACACTGCTGAGCATTGTAAACATGGAAGAAGCAATCATGGCTAATGTGAATTGAGAGCAAAGAAGTTGAAAGTGAGGTTCATAGTGAGACACTGCCCTACGGCTGAGACCCTGGGTAGAGCCTGGCACCGGGGGTAATGAGCAGGAGACAGTAAAGCGTGTCTGAGGTGGAAATTCTTAGACTCTGCCAGTAACATTTTTTAAAAATATAAACAAATTGGGGCACAATCCAACAAAATGATATAAAGCAATAAATGTCAGAAATATTCCTGCTACAAATACATAGAAGCACTGTCTGTGTTTTAGCAATTAAAATTATGTAACTGAGTTTGGAAGAAAGGAAGAAATCAGAGACATGATAGCACACATGTTTAACAAAAATTAAGAAGGCCATTGCTTTGTTTTGTATGTGCACTAGTCCGCAGCAGTCTAGGCCAAACCAAAATGTAGTTCCCTAGGCTGAATGCTCATAATCAGAATGAAACTAAGAACGAGTTCAGATCCTAAATCATTTAGTTTTTTTCTGAAAACTGGAGAGTATAGTCTCTGAGTCAGTATAAGAAAGGAGTTTCTCCAACTTTAACCCTTATCAAAAAATTAATGGACAGTAACCTGGTATTAACCAATCAGCTTTTTCTTGTTGTGCTGTTTTCTTGTTCACACACACAGAACATGTCTGTTGCCTAGTGGAAGTGACCATACTGCTTTGCAGAATAGAGGCTGGAACAATTCATATATTACAAATAAAAGCCAACTAGATCTATAACTAAGTTTGTAAGATTTTTGCTGTGTAAGTGATTTCTGCAGTATTCAGAGAAATTTGGGTTCTTTCGCTTTTTGTCCAACTTGATAGTATGTGTTCCCAGTCTGAAATGCTAGTTAAAACCATTGCCCTGAGTAGCTTTCAACTCATAGCCCTGTATCACAGGGCATTGAAGCCCCAGTGATGAAGTTGGGTTGGTAAAATCAGGAAAAGCTGAGAAACTCTCATAGAGAAAACTACAGAGATGGCACGGGACAGAAATGGCGAACAAACGGCACTGACAGCTGCTTGCATGTGCCTCACTGAAGAAACTGCCCTGTATTTCGGAAGATTCATAAGCTGGCAGGATTGTTTTTCCGTAGATATCCCTTTTGGCTTTTTGCTGGCTGCTGCTTACCTCAGCCAAAGAAAACAAAGCTTACTCTCTGGAAGTGTCTACACCTACGCCTTCGCTCTGTTTTATTTTGATGAATGAAATTTGTTTATTGGGCTTTCCTTGTAAATATCATCTGGTTAGTTGACAATCATTCTTTAAAAATTTCTTGTTATTTTCTAAATTCTAAAACAGTTGTAACAGAGAAAATAGACCTTTTTTTCCTTAGAAGTTTCTATAAGATCAAGACTCACCTTGCTTCCTACTATGCAGATGCTTTATGAGAATTAATGACTAGCTAGTTTAGTGATCTTTAAATTTTAGAATCATCAATTTTTACATGTAGTCATACTTTCAAAACGTCCAAAACTGAAATTAACATCCACATAAAGGCAGAAATAGTAGCATCCAACAAAAAGCTGGTCGGAAGTCCAGGACAGTAGTTAGAGTGAAAATTATGAGAAAAGAATGCCAAATATTTGGGATGAATTGGTTGGCATATGAAAATAACTGAAAGCAAGTAATTATTGGAGTTAAACGAGGAGAGAATTAGAAAATAGCAGAGGGTGTCCAAGGAAATAATGAATGGTAGTTCAGTATTATTCAAGGCGTGTTTAAAAAAAGCAGCTCACTTAAAATGATAGGAAAATAGTACTATGTGTATAACCCTAGTTAGAGTTTCAGCCAGGTTTGAATTTTGCAGCACTCTGTAACACATTTGTAATATAATACGGTAGTAATTAAAAATAAATCTTACCCTGATAAAATAGACCTATAAATTAAAAGAAATAAACAGTAAGATTCTGGAAAATTCTGCTACCAGGAGGCTTAACTTTTGTTAGCAACTCATTTTGAATTGCTTGAAGAACAATCAGTGGTTTCTGCATATGTGACAGACTCATGGATACATGTAACATTGAAAGTGCAGACACAATGGAGACAGCGCCGTGTAAGCCAGCCACTTATTGCCTCAAAGCCATTTAATTATAGTGCATCAAAAGGAAAAACCAAGTGCCCTGTTTCTTCTCAGGGATAATACTGCATCCATGGTACAGAATAATACTGCATTTGAATGGAGTCAACATCTTGGAAAATTTGAAAACCAACCTCTGTAGCTGACTGTATCCTATACTGGGACTTTCAGTAATCAATAGAAATAGCGACATTTTAAGAAGACTATTGGAAAGCTGATTGACATCTATTTGATTTGAAATATAAGAAAAATTGGACCAAGAAAGTAAAGATAGTGAAAAGGGCAATTACAAGTTAGACTGAAAACTGTCAGAATTGTGCCGAGTCGCTCCTTTGCACTTAAGCAAATGATTACCAGCAAAGAATAATGCATTTGAAATTCACTGCATGTCACCCTGGAACAAAGCTCTGAGGAGGAGCGTAAATCTTGTGTGTAGAATTCACATAAGCATAGGTCTTTTTCATATATTTTTTGGCATCACTTTAGTCATTCTTGAGGTACCAAATTATAGAATCAGTTGGAAGGACATCTAGGGATGTCAACTAAATCATTTTTCTGCATCAACTTACTTAGCTTTTATAGAAACATTTCCAGGAACAAAACACTTTATAACTCTCTAAAGAACATTGTTAAATCATTCCAATGTTTATAAGCCTCAAGAGCTAGGAGTTCTCTTTCAATTTGGATATTGCATTTCCCCTTATTCTGTTCTGTCTCTTCCGTGCCCACTCCATCTAGATTCTTACTTTTGGAACTTCCTGTCTATTTTTTTTTTCATTTAAGTAAAACTGCAATCTTTCTTACTGTATCTCTACTGTAGGTTTTTCCAAAAGTCCAGTGCCACTTGTGTGTGTCTGTGTGTGTGTACCTGTGTGTATGTGTGTATGTGTGTGTGTGTGTGTGTGTATACGTGTGTGCATGTTCTTCTCTCAACATCCTTAGATCTTTTATATTTTTTTCTGGGATCTTCAATAAATTCACTTTATTTTGTTCTTAATTCAAAGTAAGTAGCCCAAAATTATAAATTGAGCTGGGAGGAAAATGAGGTATCGGAAAGTGAGAACATTCAAAAGACTATTTTCATCAATTTTGGGATTTAAAGACATGCCTGCAGGCTTTGGAAAACCTCAGTGGGGATGACTGCCAACATCTCTTTAGGTTTATCAAACAGGCAATATTGTTGAAGATGCTTTCTGGCCAACATCCTATTAGCATACACAAAGCTTTATTTTGGAAATTTACAGAATCAATTCGAACCCAAAATATTTTTAAGAGCATAGTGGAAGGACTTACTTAGTGAATCGAATTTCAGGATGTTCTTATTCCTGTAGGAATTGCCTATAAAATATTAGCAGGTGGCATGCTAAGGCCGTAGAAGATTTTGTACTTAAAGAAACACTCTTTTAGGTATGTATTTTCTGTCCAAAAGGTTATAGTAGTTTGAAGGATCATCATATCTCAAATCCTAAATTCATAAGTTGCACATTTTCTAAAGACTAATCTTTACTTGTATTAAAACCTAGAATCACTATTTCATTCAACTTGTAAATAAACCCAGTGATTCTCCTTTTTGAGCCCGATTCTTGGTTTTTTATGTTGATGATGCTTTAAAGAGTCCTGCTGAATTTCGCCATCAAAGCAGTCCCTTGATTTGCTTAGCATGAGTGGATATGTATCTGTCAGTGAGGAGCATGATCACTCCAAAAGTTCCAGCTTCTGTGAGCGGTACGGTTACCTTTTAACAGGTCATTGTGCATATTCATCGGTTTTGTGCTTAAAAATAAAACAATATTTTAAATTCATAATATTTCTTATTAATAGAACTTTTATATACTACTTGTGTTTATGGAAAGTTAACCTTTGAAAGATGTATTTAGTATTGATATTTGTTAAATAAGAATTTCATGGTTAGGCCATTAAAAGCATTGAAAGTTTGAAGTCAGAACTCAAACACATCAACCAATCTTTCAATATGAAATAAATCAATGAGATTACTTTAAGAATTCTTTGTACCTATTAAACCAAATTTACTATTGAAGTGTGATGAAGTTGGCTATGACAGGTAACAGAATAAACTCATTGCTTTGTCTCAACAAGTGTATGTGTATTCCTGTTCTGTCCCGAGACGATAGTGTGATGAATATGAAATACAGAAGAGTGCTGTAGTTTACATGTGCTATCTTTTTCACACCCATAAAATCAGTGTTGAAGATTAAAGCCACAGCCTGTTATTGTTCCTGCCAGGGCCCTCAGGAGCCTTTCTTCTAGATGAAGAGCTGGCAAACATTTTTAACGTTCAGGCAGCTTTGTGGGTCATGCCATCTCTGTTGTAACTATTCAGTGCTGCTGTTATTTGCCAACCAACCAAGAATAATAGTAAAATAATATGCCAATGCTTTGATAAGATTTTATTTTCAAAAATAGGTTAACAGGTGGTATTTCATCCCTGAATGGTAGTTTACTCATCTGTGTACTAGGTTTCTGATGTGTGCTTATTAGATCGCTCTAGGATTCTTAAGAGGTCCTTATATCATTTCAAGCTCTGCTTTAGGAATGTTTGCAAAACCATTTGACAGTCCCTTTAAACTCATGACTATTGAACAAGAGCCTTAATGCATGCAGCAAGTGTCCTTTCCATGCCAGATAGTATCACACGGAGGATACAGCGTAAGCCTTTCAAGTGCTGGGATTATTCCCAGGTAAAGCTTGTGGGATGTGGCAGAAAGAGCAACGGCCAAAGATTCAGACAGCTTAGGGGCCATTGTCTATTTCTCCGACCACAGACACTGGTTTCCTCAGCAGTAAAAGAGTATCTTGGGACTAGAAAATATACGAACTCTCCACCAGCTCTAGGATTTTATGATGCTAAATTAAAGTACTTGGCAAAGCAGATTCTGCAGGCAGTCTCGGATCACTTTGTTTCATTTTTGAGCTTCTTTTCTCAGACATAACAAATAGCAGACACTGATAACTTCTGAAGGCGAACATAGTCTTGTTTTTACCTTAGGAACTGATGTATGTGGTCGTGTTTCCCAGCACCATTTCACAGCTTTGGAGTTCACCACATATTCTTCCTTACCTGTGCAAGACTAACTTCTCCCTTGAGGACCCTTATGAATAAACTCAGGGTTTTTTTTCTTTCAAAATGTGTAGCTGTAATGCAGATTTTTTGAAAACTAGGTTGCAATTTATACTGTGAAATCGTTCATCATTAATAAGCAATATCTTTTTAGATTTCAACGCATGTGAATGTGTTGAATATGTCACATCATTGTTGCAATGTAGGTGAATATAATGCTGTTATAGATTGCAAAGGGGCATAGCAACTTACATAGCTGCACATATTTTTGGCATTTTGCACAGAGATTCCAAAAAATAATGAAACGCAAATTTTAAAAATATGCTGACTCATGAAGGATTTTGATAGCATAGAGGAAAATTCTATACAGAAAATTATGAACCTCAATTACTCTAATTTATTAGTAACTTGGAATCTGAATGTGATGAATCTTTTGAATATAACAATATAAAATAAAGTTTCCAAAGGGAAAAAGTATTATAACATAATTTATTTGACATTATTTATTTTTTATAAAATAATGTCAGAAAATATTGAAGTGTTCTTATGACCCATGGCATCTTAGATTTACATAGTTTTATTACCATCGGTAAAATGATGTAACAGGAAGTAGAAGAAATATAAAACTTAAAAAGAATTAGGTAAACGATAATGAAGATTTTTGTTTTTACACTTCAGCATTGAGATTAAAAAGTGAGGTAGAGATTGCCATGTATGGCTTCGGCAGTCAATGATAAAGGAGCTGAGATTATCTGAGTTAGGGAACGAGGCCACGCAGAAGAACACCAACCCTGCCCGTCTCCGGCATTAAAGTCCTTACGTGACCAGAGCAAGGACTGGACAGAGCTCGCTGCCCGCTGTCTTTTCCTGAGTGTAAGTGCTGGGTGTGGGTCTCACCCAAGGTCCTGTAGCACAATCAGTGGATAGCAGAACCAGAAGCTGCACCACCTCCTAAGTTAGCGTGAGAGCTGACAAATCTGCAACTCCTTTGGCTCTGAAGGGTTAGTAATATTTCTAAAACCTACTCTTAGCTTGATCTCTGAGTTCACAAAAAACAAAGAAGCATGAGTCCAAACACCAATATTCAGAATTGCAGGTATTTGTAGTGAAATGTGGCCTTGACAAAAGAAATTAACCAGTTTGAATTAAATGAAGTCCAAGTATGACATCATTTAATTCTCTTTATTAAAATAATTCATCAATCTGGATTTTGTCCATAACAATTTCTAATAGTATCTTACAATTAAAAATCAGTTAAACACTTATCTGAGAGAAGAAACAAGCAGCCTAAGGATATCAGCTTCTGCATCAATTTTGATAGAAGCAGATGCAAACCTCAGAAATTTGCAGAATTTTGTTTCCATATGGTCTCCAGTATGTTTTGTTCCTGCAATTTTTAGAATCTGGAATACTTTGGGAAGCTAGGTGTCATCACCCCCAAGGAAAACCAAATTCCTACAAAACTCACCAAAAAAATCTTTTAGGCTAGAAAAGTGAATTTATTTTTTAAAAAAATAGATATTAAAATGCTAAGATGAAAGTTTTACTTGGGTAGTCTTGTGTGTGTGTTTTCCACCAAAATGGTATTATCTAATTGTAAGTCTTAATATTGCTTTTTGACATTGTGCATGTCAGGAATAAATGTAAGTATAAAAATACATATTTAGAGTTTATTGAGATAATGTTGGCAATACAGACTGAGGAATTAGAACACCATTATTCACATAAGGATTACAATTCTGTGGGAGAAACTTTAAGTCATATACACATGCTAAAGTACAAAGGTTTAGTGATGACAACAGTTTTCATGAAAGTTTTCTTAAAGGAGGTGGATCTTCTTCAGAATTTAGAAATACTAAAGTAGAAGGCTTAAAGATTTGTCAAGGAACAGAGTGAAATATCAGAGATGGAAATAGTTTACATGGTGAAAATGGCCTGAACACAGGTAAGGGCAAGAATCTGTAAAGAGAGACAAATATTTAGCTGAGTAAAACAAAGTCATCGATTGGCTGTTCTTTCAGTAATGATGTTACCCGTGCCATGTGCCCAGGTCTCCAGCTCTCGGTGCACACAAGGTGTGATCCACTTCCTCATGCAGCCTCTACGTGCGCCTGCAGCAAACAAGAACAGTGAACAAACAAATGAACCACCTAGCAGGCCAGCGGGAGGCGATTACAGCAACAGCAACGACCAAACGGCCTGACCGCAAGCGGCGGAGCCGGAGGACGTTTTACACAAAGTGTCGCTCAAGAGCTGACTGTGACCTTGTCGCTGCCATCATCACCACCACCGCCGGGCCGCCAAGTCTGCAGCACTCACCGTGTGGCCCATGGTAATCTGGGCACTTTATGGATGCCCACTTGGTTCATCCTTATAACAGCTCCGGGAAGTAGGCAGCACTTTTACTGCCCAGTGTACAGATGAAAGCAGTAGTTAGGTTCTAGAGGTCAGTTGCTTTGTCCAAGTTTAGACACTTAATAAAAGGCACAGCTAAGTATTAAACCGAGGCAGTTTGGGTGTTAATCACTGTGCTTTTCTGTAAGCAAAACCCAGGAAATGATTTAGGATTGCTATAGGCTATGAGATGTACTAGCATGTTGGGCTTGAGAGCGGAGCGCGCAGGAGGTGCTGCTAGATTGGGGGTTTTACTTGGGAGATGGGAGAAATACAAAGGGAAAACTCAGGAATGGTCTCTGACTTTAACCCAGGTTCCTGTAAGTCCCAAAAGTGAAATAGAAAATACCTGTGTTGATAAACAAGAATATCATGAAGCAATAATTAGAGGATTTCAGAGATATAATCACTTGTTTAATAAGGGTGCATTTACAGTAACAAGAATAATGAATAACAATTGCAAAATAAGACAGGCAAGAAAGTTTGCAAGGAGTCTGTTGGTATAAGGAGTTTATGTGCAACATTAAAGAGATCACGCCATGAGATTTAGAATGGGTGAAGAGGTTCCTGAGTGACATTTTAAAGGAAACAGTCTTTGGAATTTTACTGGAAATGAGCAAAGGAGAGAAACTGATTAACAGTGTGCACCTAGAGAAGCTGTAACCTTTGCTGAGCTTAGTGAGAATCTACTGTGGTAATCTGGATACAGGTTTTAATCATCAGTTACTTCCAGGAGGACCACGAACCCAGGCAGGGCTGGACAAGCTGTGGGGCTCAGCCACCTTTAAATTAACGTGCACTTTTGAGAGCACAGCATGTGAAAAGTTAAATTTTCAAGCGCAGGTTTTATTTCTTATATGTGGTTTAAAAATAACAGTATTTTCCATTAATGTTCAACTTAATAAGTATTTACTGAGAGTTTCTTCCAAGTCAATAAAGTACCAAAGGCAACACGAAGACAATGCCCTCAAGTCATTTTTCTTTGACTATGGAAGATTTTATGTTCTCTGTTTTGCAATGCACAGACTTACAATACATCATAGAAACAACACACACAACTGTTGAAAGAATCTCGTGCTTATACTCCTTACAAATCCCAGAGAATGTATGTGAGTATGGCAAATATATCATTATGTAAAATTTCGACAAGTTTCTCTTAAATGTCAGCCCAACAAAGTAAAATAGCTACAGGTTTCATTTTAAGAAGAGGATGTTTTTAGGGTACTTTTTCCTAGTAGCCTTTTGAGATTTGTTCCAGTCTGCATTTCAAGTAACACGTTTTCAAAACATGAGATATGAAAATACCAAATGGACCCAGAATTAAAATGTTTATCTTCTTTGTTTAATACATATTAAACCTTAATTTTCTGTGTTCTGTATGGTGCAGCCAGCGATGCTTTGTCACTGCCCTGGAGGAGTTTGCTGTCTGCACGGACAGAGCTTAATCCGCTGTGCCCATCAGCACACAGGTCTGGGCCGCAGAACTTGAGAAGCTCGTAAAACTGCTTCTTTGTGTAAGTGAAGAAAGAAACCGAGGCAGCTAGACAGGCTAACGTGAAGGACTTGTGTCTCCACATCGGGCCGTTCGGGAACCTCACGCTTGGGCTGGGGTGGCCCCAAGGAGGAGGAAGCGAGGTGACAGAAAGCTAAGCCGAGCTCACAAGGCTCATAAGACGCAGTCTTTAAGGAAGACTCCAGAAAAAAGTCAGAGCATCTCCTTTATAATGATAGGAGATAAAAGAGGCTTTCTTGTACATTAGAAAAGAGTGCAGCGTGGCGCGGGGACTGAACAGAGGAGAGAACTGCACTCCCTGACACTGTCAGGTAAGGAGAAGAAACTGCCCAGCTGCAAAGTGGTCAAGACTTCGACTTAGCGGGGTTGCAGACAAGAGACACAGAGAAAGGTGAGTAGTTATTAATCCGCAGCGCTTCACAATTGGGAGGTACATTTCCAGGTGAGAAACTGAGGTAGCTACTTACTGTTTGCATGCTGTTTTAAAAATTTCCTGATTGTCCATTCTGTTAATTTATAGAATAGTGTCCTAGTACAGTCATGGAACTCCACCAAGGAGACGTGTGCTGTAAACCACAATAGATCAGAGAGAAGACGCTAAAGCAGAGGAGACATTGTGAAGAAAGTGATAAGTTCTGGCAGCACATTTTACACACCGAGTGCAAGAAATGATTCAGAATTTAGTCATTAACACATTCTGTTCTTTCTTAGCCACATGCATTTATGAAAGTATATATGAGGATGATTAACATTCATTTGAACACTAAGAGGCATACTGATAAAACAGTTTTCTGTGTTGGCCTTTTGTACTATAACTTGCAAACATTCTATAATTGGAAGTGCAGTTATTAAGTTGATTTTATTGTATTTTACCATTTGTTTTGCACAAAAATTGCAGCATTTGTTCCTCTTTTACCTTCTGATCCACACAGTGTCTGAAAAAATATTTTGTTTCCTGCAAAGGCCTTGGCCTCTCTCTTCAGTTTCACCACATTGTCCCCGTGGTTTAATCATCAGTGTTGCATACAGGGAGTTCTGGGGCTGTTTTTCCGTTTGTTCAGAGAAACCCTTGAAACCCACCTCCCATGGGTAACTCAGAGAAATCTGCTGGTGTAAGTACTGGTGTCAAAAAAAAAAAAAAGTACTGGTGTCAATGTAGCAAAAGAAGGTTCTACTTCTAATTACACAAAGAAAAGAAATTCCAGTTTATTGGCTAGTTAGCCTGGCTTTGAGTGCTTCCTCCCACTTCCAACAAAGATGTATTTAAGATCTAGTCACTCTACAATCTTCTGTATTTAACCGCGCAAAAGTGCTGTATTTTCAAATCACATTCTAGAAACATTGCAATATTCCCCTTGAATAGGCAGGAGGGAAATAGAGGGGCCCTCTGCTGGCAGGCGAGTGTTCTGCAAACTCTAGTAGGAGGCAGTAGAGTGGACGCAGATGTTTTCAAGCAGTCTGTTCTGCTGCCTAGCCTGAGGTGCAGGGCCAATAGGTTCATGAGCCCCCTACATAGCTCAAACGACATTCTGCCTCTGGGGCAGAGCAGTACCTCTTAGAAATGACGTAGATACCTGGATACTAACACAGATAATTAAATAAATAGAGCCAATTCCTCTAGCCTTTCTAGGAACATTCGACTCAGGGAAGATGACAAAAACTTGAGCTAAAAATTGGCATGCTTGTTTCTTTTTACTTATGTTTGAGAATCTAGTTTTCCCACTGTCTGAATTACTTTCTTACTGCTGGAGAAAATCCCTGATGCCTCCAAGTTGAAGGAGGAAAGGTACTACTTTAGCTCACAGTTTGCAGAGGCTTTAGGCCGTAGTTGGTTAGTCTGAGGCCATGTAAGGTGGCAGAGCTGCAGGGCAGAGGGAGAAGAGCCCGGGGCGAGGCAGCGGCAGCAGAGCAGCACCCAGGGAGAAGGAAGGCAGCTCCCCACCTTGTCCTACTTTTCCACTCCTCCACTTGTTACTCCTGGGGTCACCTCTGAAGACGCAACCTGCATCCAGGTCCCCAAGTCCACCTACAACTTGGGAAATGGATCTTCATCCTGTAGGCTGTAAGAAACAAATCATGAATTCTATAGCAGTGGAAGATGTGATCTGATTTGCATTTCAGAAAGTTCACAGTCTCACAGTCTGAAGTGCGGAGAACATCTTGCGGTGGGACAGAACTGGAAGCAAGAGCGGTAAGAAGCTGTAGAGTTAATCTGGGCAGGAAATGACTCTTTGGGGTAGGGAGATGAAGCTATTTCTCTTCAAAATTTTCTGATGTCTACTTGACAAAGTTTTATGGTTTAAGTTACACAATATGATGTTTTGGTAATGATTATCAAAACTAAGCTAATTAACATATCTGTCACATCACATAGTTGTTTTTTTTTGTGGTGAGAACATGAAAGATCAACTCTCCCAGAACATTTCATTCATATGATACATTATAGGTAACTACAGCTACTGCTTGCTTAATTTACATTAAATTTCCAGTTCTTGTTCATCATGCATGACTGTTACTTGGTACACTTTGACTGGCATCTCATCATCTCGCTTTCCCAGCCTCTGTAAACCACCACTCTATTCTTCTATGAATTTGATCTTTTAGATTGCACATGAAAGCACATTCATGCAGTGTTTGTCTCTCTGTGTTTGCCTTGTTTCACTTAGCACAGTATTCTTCAGGTTCAGTCATATTGTTGCAAGTGATAAGCTTTTCAATTTACTTACATATATATCACATTTTCTTTATCTTTTCTTGCACTGGCAAACACGGTTTATTTCTACTTATGGGCTATGTGGAGGATGATGCAATGGACGTGAGACTGCAGGTATCTCTTTAACATACTCACTGCATTTGTTTGGATGTTTTTCAGAACAAAACTGCTGGACCATGGGGAAGTTCTACTTTTTATTTTTTGAGAAGCCTCCATTCTGTCTCCCATAGTAGCTACACAAATTTGCATTACACATAAGTTTACAAGGGTTTCCTTTCTGTGTGTCCCTATAAAAGTTATCATTCTACTGGTCTGTTTCCTGTTGTTATAACAAAATATCTGAAACCAGTGTTGATAGAAGTAAAATAAAATGGTTTATTTTGTTCAGAGTTTGGAGATTGCAAGTCCAACACTGGGCAACCTTAGCCCTTGATAACACCCCCGGATAGTTCAAAATATGACAGAGGAACAATGGGAAATGGACATGCACAGTCTCTTGAGAACTACACGAATTCCTTCTGAGAGTAACACCCTAAATTACCTAACTGCTTCCATGAAGCCCCACCTCTCAAGTGTCCCACTTCTCAAAGTCATTACACTGCAGATCCAGGTTTGTTACGTGAACCCATGAGGAACAAAGCACATCTAAACCATGACAGTCTTTTCTGGTCTTCTTCAGAACACCCTTCTAAGAGGTAGAGCTTTGCTTTGCATTTCCTGGATAATTAGTAATGTTGAGCACATTTACTGTTGATTGTTTTTGTGTCTACTTTGGAAATGTGTCTGTCAAGATCCTTTGCCCATTTTAATTGAGCCATTTATTTGATATTCAGTAGAGTTCTTTATATATTTTTTAATATTATCAGGTATATGCTTTAAAAATATTTTACCCTATTTCATATGGTGTCTCTTCCATCTTGGTTTCTCTTAATGTGCAGAGGCCCCTTAGTGCAGTGTAGTCCCACTCTTCTTTTCTTCAGTCTGATCGTTCACAGTTTCCATTTTATATAGAAAAACTAATTGCTCAGATGAATATTGAGAAGATTTGGATATCTAGGTTTTCTACTAGAAATGTTATGTTTTCAGGTCTTTATCTCATCTTGTTATGAATTTTGTAGATGGTGTGAGAAGGATCCAATTTCATCCTTATAATAACATGTGAATATCCAGTTTTCCAAGAGATCATTTTTCCCCCCTATGGGTCTTGATGCCCAATGACCAAAGTGTTCAAGATTAACTGATGCTAAATATGTGCCCTTCTGGACTCTCTATTGTGTTCCAAGATCTGTGTTTAACTTTATTTCAGCACAATATTCTTTCATTTCATGTAGATTTGAAATCAGAAAATACAAGGCCTCAGCTTTGTTGTTCTTGGTACTGTTTGGCTCTTCTTGGAATTTTTGTTATTTCATATGAATTTTAGGATATTTTTGCTTCTATAAAAATTCCTTTGAAATTTTGATAGGAATTAAATTGATTGTATGCATTGCTTGGGTAGTATAAGATGTTTTGAATTTATCTGCCTTTAATTTTAGTCATAAATATTCAATCATTTTCAATGTATAAGTTTTTTACTTCAGTTAGAAAAGATACTTGGGATGGTTTTCAACTCCTCAAATTTGCTAATACTCATTTTATAACTTAGCATACGTTCTGCCTTGAAGAATGTTCCCAGTGTACTTGAAAAGAATGCCTATTCTGCTACTGTTGGATAGAGACTTCTCACAGTGTCCCATAGTGGCCATTTGTTGCCATGTTGTACAGTTCTACCTTTCCCAGATTGATTTTTATATCTGGAAAATCTACCCAAAACAGAGAATGCGTTACTGTATTGTCAGTACCAGAGAGATAAAGCAGTTGTACTGCTGTTTTGTTTCTCCAGATCTGTCATTGCCTACGTATGTTTTAGTGTTTCGATTTTAGGTGCACGTATTTACAACTGTTATATGTTCCTTGATTCTATCATCACTACACAAGGACCTTCTTGTTCTCTTATGACAGTTTTTATGTTTTAAAGTCTATTTTGACAGATGTTAGCATTCCTCCATCTCTTTGTTTAGCATTTGCATAGGATATCTTTCTCTATCTCTTCTTCAGCTCACGTGTGTCCCTAAAGCTGAAATATAGCTCATATAAGCAGCATGTTGCTGAATTTTTTCATCCATTCAACTCCTCTCTGCCTTTAATTGGATGATTTAATTCATTGAAATTTAAAGTAGTTGTTGATAGCTAACAACATATTTTTGTGATTTGTTAATTTTCTTCTGGCTGTTTTGTAGTTCATTTGTTCCTTTTTTTCTTGTCATTATTTGTAACTTGATAATATTTTAAAGTTCCATGCTTTCTTTTTCTTTATAAATATAAATTTACTAAAGTTATTTGCAGTTGGTTATCTTCAGGCTAAGCTGTATCTATTTTTGAAGTGATAACTACTTACACTAACTGTGCTTTTCCATTCTGTATTACTGCTATCATATTATACATCTTTCTATATTATGCATCCAGAAACAAATTATTGTACCTGCATTTATTTCTTATACTTTTATGCTTAACTTCTACTCCAGAGGTAGATGTGATATGCATACCATAATGACAGGATTAACTATGCTGTCACTACATAGGTGATACGGGAACAAGCAAAGAGGAAGAGATAACCATTACATATATGTAACAGTTACATATATTTTATGTATATATAAAATACTAGAACATGAAGCAGTAGAAAACAAATGACCATGAATATGAAAAATCAAATAATCACTAATACAATTGTGTTAGGGGCCATCAATACCTCACTGTCACAAAGAGACAGTTCAACTAGAAAAAATTCAACAATGAAATATCAGGACTGAACCAAATTTTTGAACAAATGGACTTAGTAGATGTCTACAGACTGTTCCACTGCCCCAAATCAGAATACATAGTCATCTCAGCTGCACAAAGGACTTTCTCACAAATAGACCACACACTATTCCACAGACTATACTTAAATAACCGCAAAGGAATTGAAATTATCCAATTCATACTATCAGGCCATAGTGCAATGACATGGGAAATCAACGGCAAAAGGAACCAAAATAAGTTTAAAAATGCAGAAATGAAGCACCCCCCGAACAATCAATGGGTCACAGATGAAATTAAAGAAACAATTAGATAGTTTTTGAAATGAAACAATAATGCCTGTCTGACATACCGGGACATATGGTACAGAATGACAGCAGTCTTACGAAGGAAATTTATAGTAGTGAATTCCCACATCAAAACAGACAGAAAGCGCAAGTAAACAACCCTAATGTTGAACCTCAGGCTTCTAGAAAAAGAGAGCAAGTCAAACCCAAAGTTCAAGCAACGGAAAAAAACATAAAGAACAGAGTAGAAATTGATGCAATTGAGAGTAAGATACTCAATAAAATACTGGCAAATAGATTACAATGAATCATAAGGAAAATTATACACCACGACCAGGTAGGATTCATTCCAGGAATGCAGGGATGGTTCAATATTCGCAAATCAATTAATGTAATACAATATATTAATACAGTCAAAGACAAAAACCACATGATCATCTCAATAGATGCAGAGAAGGCTTTCGATAAAGTCCAACATACATTCATGTTAAAAACCTTAGAAAA
>PVLD010027079.1:0-21271 GCA_004027595.1 Dinomys branickii
AAGGAAAGGAAAGGAAAGGAAAGGAAAGGAAAGGAAAGGAAAGGAAAGGAAAGGAAAGGAAAGGAAAGAGGGAAGCCTGTGCCTGGCACTGGTGAGCCTTAGTTCATCCCATCCTCTAGGCTGCCTTGTGAGCTTGTATTCTCCATGCCCAGTTGTCTCTGTATGGTTGAGACTGTAGTATTGGAATGAGAACATGGGCTGAGGCCACAGGACCTGAAAGAGGCAGAGCAGCTGCAAAGCACATGCCCCACAGTCCTCCCTCTGTTCCCCAGGGACTGAAACTCTCCCTGGAAACAGCCTCTGAGATGGACAGAGGTCAGAACAGAGAGGTCAGATAGGCAAGGTCAGAACAGAGGTGTGGGGGAAGATACCAAGAGGCCTTGTCCACAGCTCTGAGAGCCTCTCTGAGGCTCAGGGTGCAACAGTTCCCCCTGCTGCCTTGAGCTGGACCCCACCCTGCTGGTCTGGGTGACCCCTGAGCCTTCCCAGAATGACCTCGTCACCAGGAGGACTCTAGGTCAGCCAAGCTGCCCAGCACATGGGAGCCTTTAGAGTGAAAAGGCCACTGGAAAATTCTATCAAATATTTAAGGGGAGAAATAACATCAGCATTCCACAAACTTTTCTAGAATATAGAAGAGGAAAGGGCATGGTCAACTCCCACCTAGATGGACACCAAAGCCAAGGCCTACTAATGAAATCTACACAGCGACAACTCTATGGAATGTACACTGGAAAACCCTGACAAATCAAGCCCAACAACACATAAAAACATTATCCCATATGAGACTGTTGTGAAAATACAAGGCTGGGTAACCATTCTAGAATCAATAGATGCAGTCAATTCGTGATATCAGTCAGCTAAAGAGGAAACATCACCTACATAGACAGAACACCCACATCTACCCCTGACAGGCTTGAGCAGAAGCCTGAGGACCAGTGTCCTGAGTGGGGACACACAGTTTCCACTGCAGAACTGTATGTGGTGTCACCTCATGGAGCCATAGGAGCTGGTATGGAGGAACTGAAGCACAATTTACTCCCAACCTCCCAGGCCCCGAGCTTCAGCTAGACAGGCACCAGGGAACACCAGGGCAGAAAGGGGATGGTGCCCCTGCTGCAGCTTTCCAAGAGGTATGAACTGTTCAAGTGCTGAAGTCTACATTACAATTTGAGAAAGACTTTGAAACAATCTTTTAATTATATAATTTTCACCAATATAGCAGGGAACAAAAGGCAACAGAAACCCGAGTGTAACTCACGTAAGTGTTCCTGAGTAACAGGAATGTCAGTCCCCTCATCTCCAACCAGGTAGGGCTCAGTGGAGACCACCCAGAGACTCACTCCTGCCAGTCCCCCACCCAGTCATTTGCTTCCCATTTTCTTACTCCTTTTTAGTAATTTGATGCCTTTGTGATTATAATTAACTTGCAACTTATTTAATCTTAGCTGTGACTACTGCAAAAGGATTTCAAAACCGAAGTATCCCTTTTTATAAGTCCAGTCAAGGCCAGGGTTCTACTGTTGGAAAAATGGTCTCTATCTGCACCTCTCACAGCAGACCCATACACGCACACACATGCCTCTGCTCTACCTCTCCCTTTGCTTGGTTCAAGAGCCCTTGGTGGTATGTATGAAGTGCACAGTGCCTCAGTGCAGTAACAATGGCGTGCCAGCCTCAGCATCAGCACCTCCAAAGTGAAGGAGGGACCGAATGTGGTTCTCCCCCTGTATATCATCTTAAAACAGGCCTCTAATGTTGGCTTAAGTTGTTCTGAGGTTTATTGTTTAAAAGTCACTCAAAAGGAAAAAGGGACCAAGAGATGGAGGGATAGGGTAGAGAGTGGGGAAGGGAGCAAAGGAAGAATAAGATGTGTTATTCACACGTGTCAGCTCCCCGTGAGGAATGTCATTACATGCTGCAAACATGGACCAATAGAAATTTCGGAGGAAGGCACTCAGATATGTAGCGCTCCGTCCACTATGTCACATCCTCACTTTACAGACAAGCGAACTGGAGCTTAGTGGGGCGGAGTTGGTTCCCTGACTCACCCAGTTCTCCCATAGAGGAGCCGTGGCCCAGCCAGGCTGCACTGGCCTGCTGGTGGCATCCAGCAGATGTGTTACTTGTGCTTCAGTATAAGCAACTATACATGAGCTCTTAGCTGTTCTGTTCCCTGAGCTGTGTATTTTCTCCTTACAACCTCATTTAGTCCACACAATTGTCCTGTGGAGTCTATGTGCTTCTCCCTATGTTACTAAAAGGTGAAGCTGGGAGCGGATGTCTGGGGTAACCAAAGGGATACACACCCAGGTGTCAGCAGATGCGGGACTCAACCTGGGCCCTTGGCTGCATGTCGGGAAGTTAGGGGTGGGTAGAGTTGCACATGTGTGTGTGCTGGGAGGTGGTGTGCAGTGGATGGTGATCTTATGTGCTCCTTGGAGGGTGATCTGAGAAGACTGCTGAGCTGAGTCCCCAGATCCACTGACAGAATCTGATAAAGCATCAGGTTTCCAGGGGGAGGTATAGGGTAAGAAAGGTCTTGTGTGTAGATGGTAATAATCCTGTCTGGAAGGAAGACCTGGCTTTCTACTGTAAGGACCAGTTGTGAGGTGTTGGAAACAAATGTGATACTGATGGTCAAGAAAGGAAGTGTGATTCCCTATCATTTTCCATGTAAAGTCAAGACCATTCTTACACATATCATGTTTTCTACACTCAGGAAACTTGCATCTCATTGGCAAGATGAGCAGTTAACAGGAAATTGCAACACAGTAGTGTGTGCTCTAGAATAGGAAGGCAGAGAGGTCCTGCTGTTGAGATAGTGGAGGTCTTCTGTGGGCATGGAAGGTGGCAGGAGAACTGGTGCCATGCAGCAAGGTTGCCCCAGAGCACAGGATGGGTTCTAGACAGAGGACAGTTTGGGCTAAGACCCACACAGGGTGCACCAGGCACAGCTCGCTTGGGAGGCTTCAGCTGCTGTGAGTGGTAGAGGAGGAGTGAGCAGGTAGAACAATAGGGCAAGAGGCTGGGAGTGCACGACCAGTCCCTACGACACTGTAGCTCTTGGGGGAGTGAGCAGTGTGGTAAATGGTGGTCTTTTGGGGAAGGGACTGTGTGGAAAGGATGCTGGCTTCCATTGCAGACGACAGATCCACACCCATGGAACTGGCCTGCCAGGCATCTGCCATGGAGCCACAGTAACTGCCGTTCTAACCATGATGGAGGAGCCAGATGGTGGGTGCCCAGTGGGGAGGACTCAGGTGGCTCTGGGCTCCCTACCCACCTGTGAATCAATTAAGTGCATCCCATGATGCATGAGCTGGCCACAAGGACACAGAGGGGACACAGTGGGGACCTGGGGGGACATAAGGACCTGGAAAGGGGCACAGGAAGGACCTTGGAGGGAACACAAGAGAGCAAACAGGAGGGGACATAGGAAGAGACCAGGGAAACCAGAAAGGACACAAGAAGGAACCAGAGTGGATACAGGAGAGGACACAGGGGGAGGACACAGGATACAGGAGGGGAAATAAGAGGGTACCTCACAGGGACCCTGGGAAGGGATACAAGAGGGGACCTGGGAGGGGGCACAGTAGAGGACACAGGGATTCAGAAAGGAACACAGGAGGGGGCATAGGAGGGGACACAGGAGGGTATCAGCCTCAGGGGTCAGTATATCAGCACAGGCGTCCACAGCCCTCTGAGCCTTGCTCTCTCCAGAGTTGTGGGTTAGGGATATAGAGGGTCCATGGAAGGGACACAAATGTCTCCGGGGAATATCCTCTGAGGGGAGTGACTACAATTCTTTTTAACAGAGCTATCAAAAAACAAAACAAGAAGCAAACACCTGGTAAGCCCTAAGGTGAACACTTTCTTCTGATCCACAGTTGTAAGGTACATCACTGCCACACCTCACAGTTCAGGCACCCAGCGATGGCTCCTAGAGCACAGAGAAGGTGCCACCTTCCTCCTCCAAGCAGAACCAAGAAAGTGCCCCCCACTGGGTCCTCTCCCCCCTAGGACAGTTCTGGGCCCCAGGCTGCACCTCTTCAGGCGCTAGGCTGCACTTGGGGCACCATGTCACCCCAGAACTGCACACCCACAGCCCCTCCCTGGGGTTCCCCATCCCCTCTCTCTCCTCCACATCCCATTCCTGTGCCCCTCCCCATCTCTCCCTCTCCCCTCCCATGGGCAGGAGAGACACATGTGGGACAGGTGTGTGGTGCTTCAGGTGGAGGGAGGAGGAGAGAGAAGCCACAGGGCTTGAGCCCACACCCCACAGCCCCTGCATCCTGTCACATGTGAGACTGGGAGGTGGGGACAGTCCTGTAGGTATCCTGAGTACATCCAGGTGTCCCTGGCTACCCTGGGACTCTTCATCAAAAATGCCCTGGAGAGCCAGCGACCCACAACACTGCACCCCACCATGAACCCCAAGCTCACAGGTACTACAACAGCTGCCTCTGGTGGAGGTCCAGTCACTTTTTTGTGAGTAGAATTGAAATCAAAAGGGAAAAAAGAGGAGACAGGGAAGTTCTTAGAAGAGTAAGAGAAAAGAGATGGAAAGTAACAAGTGAGAGGTGAAAGGCAATAAGGTGCAAAGACTATTACAAAATAATTCTAAGTATTTTGGCTAGATTCTATTCAGATAACGCCATCTCTTTGATAGCCTTAGAGATCTTTTTCGAACTAACCTTTGGGGGAGTAAAGGGGATCAGGCACCACTAACTTTTATTTTGAGCTATAATTGGTTTCAAATAAACTATTCCTTATTCATCTGTGTACCTTAATGTCACCTACAGATGGGGCAAGATGGTCCAGCTCACTTCTAGTTCATGTCCCACCAGTTGTGCAGAACAGGGAGAAGCTTTGTGATCAACCTGGGCTTCCCGGGCACACGACATCTGCAGGCCAGGCGAGCTGGGAGGTTACCTGGCGATGTGTCATTGCTTTTGATCTCAAGAGACACATGATTACATTTCAGATTTATAGGAAGACAAATAAATCAGTTTCCAATCTTTACTTAAAAGACCAATATTTTGGTATTTAAAACAGAATAATGACACCCTCTCCACACCCAGTACAGCTCCTTTCTTCTGATGCCACAGGACTTGTGACTTAGACACAAGCACCGGAGCTTCCCTGTATGTTTTCCATTTCATTCAGAATCAGAGCCCACATGGTGTTTCCTTGCTCTCAGACACACACTCAGACCTGGGACACACAGAGGCAAGTATTATCTGCAGGAAGCAGATAACAAGTAAGGTGCTCTTGGTAAGAGTCCCATGTCTGCAGCTTGTGGTTAAGACACATTAATGCAGCTCAAGGGCTATTTTCTCCTTTAAAGAATAGGTTGAGTTTTAAAACCTCCTCTTCTTCAGACAACAGGCTCACACTTTGCCAAGCTCTGTTAAACACCGATTTATTGGAAAGGAACAGCCTTTTACAAAGAAGAAATTGGATGTATATGAGTATAAACCTCCTCTAAGAGGTTTGCATAAGCCCCTCGTGATTACACAGCCTAGAGGTTTGTTCCTGGACTTGTGGATCCTCCAAAAAGAGTTTTCTTTTTTCACAGTTATCTCAGTTCATTCTTAAAATTCACATAAGCTTTTGTATCTGGAGCTCTCAACCTAAGCCATAAACTTTACCTGCTCAAAGTCTAGCTCATTCAGAGATAGAAGCCAAGGTCATATTTCAGGGGCAGAGAAAAGAAGGCAATCTTGGCTATGTATTGTAAAGCAAAGTGACTGGCATGGGAAGCAGTTTTGCCTGAAAAGCTTACAGTTCCTTAATCTCAATATTTGTATCTTTCAACCACTCCCATCACCACCATCAGAGACATAAACCCTGTGACTTCCTCATGAATAAACAGCCACAGAAAGGATGACAAAATCAACTGAAAGTGTTTGATTTGGGGATATGGGTGGAAGTGTGCATTCTTTTTCTTTCAATATATTCTTTCCATATAAATGACATGAACAGTTATTTCTTCACTAAAAACCCTTTACTGGCTTCCCGTGATATTCAAATTGGAAGCAGTCAATCAGAATACACAGTTTTAAAAAATAAATTCATACTCTTGAATATTGATTCTCATTTTCCAGAGGAAAGACATCTGGACTATAGTAAGAATTTGTCCTGTTGGTGGCTGACAATGAACTTTAGATACATTTTCTATATTTGAATAATCTTCATGCCATCTTCAGAGTAGAAGCTGGGTTTCAATTTTCTAGTCCATCTCGCAATCAGAATATGAGTATGCATCTTCCCTACCTTTAGAAATAGTTTCAGCTTCACTAGAGTTTCACTTCTACCACAAGACATGAGGACACAGGCCTGGCTGAGGCCACCCTGGAGCAGGAGGTAGGGAAGAGCAGAGATGGTCAGCTTTCTTGGACATCAGCCAAGACATCACAGTGGTTGTGCTTGCTTGCTCAAACTCCACACCACCAGTGCTTGGCAAAGGGAAATCCACAACTCACAGCGTCCCAGCTAAGTGATTGCCTCTTGTTCCAGCTGTGAACTCTCCAGCCCTAATCTGTATCCAATCTGGAGTTTCTCTGATCTATCTGATACTGTTTTCTGGTGCTTAAACCAACTCAGATAAATCTTTTTCTTTGTCCCGACTGATTGATATCAGACTTCTAAGAACCCTGAAAAATTAAGAGGATTATCATGTGCTTTCAAAAAGAGATACATTAGCCAGGCATGGTGGTACACATCTATAATATCATGTAATATCAGCACTCTGGGAGGCTGAAGCATGAGGATTTTTAATTCCAATGTAGCGTGGGCAATTTAGCCAAAGTCTATCAGATGACGAGCTGTTTCAAAAAATAATACGGGATGAAAGCTCAATGTGAAGGCCCTGGGTTCAAACCCTAGTGCTGGAAAAAAAAATTTAAAGAGAGAGATATTAATGTACTTGATACTAATAAACTATAATCTGTAGTCTCTGGTTTCATGTTTCAGGTATTTAGGTATCAAAACATTAGTATACATGATGGTTATTGTTTTTGTTTTGTACATTTCTATTACAACTTTGAATTTATAAAATATATCTGTACTAGCTGAGTGTGATTGATAGGTGTCTTGGTTACTTTTCTCTCGTTGCTGAGACAAAATACCCAACGCCCAAAATGAAGGAAGGAAAGGTTTATTTAGCTTATAGTTCATGGAGGTCTCAGTCCATACTTGGCTGGTTCTGAGGCAGAGTGGCACATGGCAGAGGGCAAACTGTTCATGGCAGCAGAGCACAGCAAAAACAACCAGCAAAAGGGAGGAATGGCCACTAGCAGCCTCTTTCCTTCCCTTACATCGTAAACAGGCTACCCCCACCCGGGAGGCGTGTAGCTCTCACACAATCTCCATGCCTTTCTCTTCCACAGGCTCAGGATGTATACAAAGTAAGCATCCTGGCTTCCTGCTGAATCACTCAGCCAAGCCTCTAGACTCCCCAAACTGACACAATGTATCAACCATAACAATAGGTTTCTTTTTCCTGTGAAATCGTATGTTCAACTAGTAAGATTACACCTACAGACACTCTGCTAATATTGATCCAATAGGGAAGCAAGTCATCCAGCAAGGGTACATGGAAAGAACAAAGGCATTTTGGGCAAGTCCCTGGTCACCCACCTGGATGACTGATGTCTATCTGGACTTTACTGGGCCAGGTGATACCAGTTATAGTATAATATCAAGTTATTGCCTATCCCTCTGGGAAGCATGTAGGCCTGGTCATTCCATCTTTATCTCAAGGCCTGGCCTTCAACAGATGAGCCTCCAGCCATAATGTTGAGGTGTTCTCAATGTCTGCACTGAACTGCCCTGTCTGACTGCCTGGAATACTTCTACCTAACTTAGCTATCTATAATATTATTACCTGGCTTTTATTTTTCTCACTATTATATTTATGCTTTGAGTTTCTTATGTGAAAGAAATCACTTGCTATTTAAGCTTGTGTGTCTGATTTAACATTATAATCTCAAGGTGGACCCATTTTCCTACATATGACTCATTTATTCTTTGAGGCACAAGAGTGTTCTACTGTGTGTAAATACCACATTTCCTTTGTCCATTTATCTGTTGGTGGGTATATGGGCCACTTCCATGAGTTAGCTGTTATGAGCCATGCTGCTGCAAACATAGGTGTGTGTGTATCGCTGTAACATGATGTTTTTAACTCACTCAGGAAGATACCTAGAAGAGGAATAACTAGGTCCAATAACATTTCTGATTTCAGTTTTTTGAAGAATCTCTATATGTATTGCCATAGTTGTCATACTAGTTGATATTCCCACCAACGATATAGAGTTCATTTTCTTCCTGCAACCTTGCCTTATCTATTTGTTATTATTTGATTTGTTTTTGAAATAAGATGGGATCTCAGCTTTGGTTTCTTTTTTTTTTTTTTTTTTTGCAGTACTGGGGATTGAACTCAGGACCTTACACTTACCAGGCAGGCGCTTATTCTCAGCTTTGCTTTAATTTTCATTTCTCTAATGGCCAGCAATACTGAACATTTTTTTCATGTATTTTTTGGCCATCTGTACTTCTTCTGAGAAATATTTATTCATTTTAGTCACCCTTTTTGATTGCATCTTTTATTTTGGACTATATAATATATAATATATATACATATATATCCTTTGTTTGAAGTGTAGCTGAACTCATTTTTTCCCATTACTTAAATTGTCTTCTCACTTTTTTGGTTGTCCCATTTATTGTATAGAAGTTTTTAACTTGATATAATCCCACTTGTCAGTTATTGATGCAATTTCTTATGCAACTGAAGTTCTACTCAGAAAGTCCTGGCCTATATCTATGTTTTCAAGTGTTTTGCCTATTTTAACTTTTGATATTTGACCCATTTTGATTTTATTTCACATCAAGATGAGATGTGGATCTAGATTCAATATTCTGCACGTTGATAGCCATTTTTCCTGGCACTACTGCTAAAGATGTTATCTGTGCTCCAGCATATGTTTTTAGCCTCTTTGTCGAAGTTTCGATGGCTGATTGTTCCTGGGGTTGTTTCTGCATCCTCCATTCTGCTCCAGTGATTCTCTCTGTTCTTATATGTATGTGTAGATAGATACATACCACTCGTGTGTGCATATATAAATGAAAATATATACATATGCATATACATGTGTTTTCCTAAATCACATGTGTCAGGATGCCTGATAAAATGCTTCAGAAAACACACACACACACACACACACACACATACACACACACACACACACACAGATGTTCTTTATATTATTTTTTCATGAGATATATCTTTCATTTTCTTTAAACTGGAATATATCCCACCTTTTTTTTTTCTTTTAAAGTATTAACATTTTGGAGAATAGCCAACTTCACCTCCACTTTTTAATAGGACATTTCTCATTTTTAGTTTATCTGAATTTATTCATATTGACTTTATGTGTTCTAGCCCACATTACTACGTGTTGTATCATTGTTATCAAAATCAGAGGCCTAGGATTTACCTTTCATTGATGATACCGACTTTTGTCCACAGTGATTCCCAAATTCCACTCCACATATGCTATTTTTTCATTTGCAGGTAAGAATAAATCAATGGTCAGTCCCCTTAGACTTAGTCCCTTAGAGATTCTTGTCTGATCCTCTGATAATACTTGCCTGGACCAGTCTTTATTACGATGATCTTGTAAAATGGTTTCTAGGTCCATCACTCCCTCAAATACACCATTTGGCACATAGCATTCTGTTGTAAGCAAAAGCTCTCCCTTAAAGAATATATATATATATATATATATATATATATATATATATATACACACATATAGATTTAGGCATTAGATAGATAGATATCCTTAAGACATACATGCACATATACACAATGCATACACAGATACACGTAATGGTTTGTAAGTACCACACTCATATAGACATACAAACATCCACATACACATATATATATAAATATATTTCAAAATATATATGTTGGAAATCAGAAGCTGAGCTGATACTTCTAACTCTAACCCTTGTCCACAGGGTTATTTCATGTCTCCCCTCATTTCATATTTCTAGGTTTCACTTTTCACAAAATATCAACATATTGACTCATGAACCTGATCCTGTAACCCTTCTAAAATATTCTAAGCATTTTTTTTCCTATACTTGCACAAAAAACAAAACTATGCATCAGATTTTGGGATTTGTTTTGCATTTCCTTTCATGAATTCAACTCTATACAAGACTAAGTATACATAATTATATAACATTTTTTCACTTGGTTAATTACCCCTTTCATCCTGGTTATTTTATTACTTAAAATAAGGGAGAATCCCTTTCTTTAGTCTCCTTTTTTATGTTTTGCCGCCTGTAATCTACTGTTGTCTCTTCCTTGTCCATTTTTATAACTTTGCTCTAATATTAGTGGTGTTTAAAGACAATTACTTAGAGAGAAAAAGAAAGGTAACAGATGGATCCATAGATAGATTGATATGGATGTTATATATCATGTTAACTGAACCAAAGTGATTTTAAACGTGTAAATCAAATTAACTTTGTATTTATTAGTATAGCCTTAGTTGTGCTGCAATAACAAATAGTCCCAATATTGTGGTACTTAGCTTAGAGTCTTTCCTGATTCCCTGTTCATATGCTGTGTAGGCCATCTGGGTGATAACAGCCACTTGGAGATCCCGGCTGATGGAAGAGCCAGGACCATACACACTTCTGTGAGCACCAAGCTGGGAGAAAGAGAATGCGATAATAAGATCTTGAATCTCAAACCCTTGGCTGATGCATGCCACGTGGCACTTCTCACATTTCATTGGCCGTGCCTATCTTAAAGCTAGGCTGGGAAGTGTAATCCTTCCATGTGAGCAGAGGAAGACAGCCCGTACATCTATGAACAGAACTATTAATTACAGCAATATTCCCAACCTTACACTTGCCAACATCTTCCTTTTACTCCTATAACAAAATCACCACTCCCTATTTAGCCAAAAGATCTCTACTCAAGATGACCCTGACTACTGCCTCAGACTCAGCTCCTCCCACTCCTCTTCTTGGTCTGTACTCTGGCTTCCTTGCTATTTTTCAAACCTGCCAAATGTAAGCGTATCAGGAGCACTTTACAAGGCGTCCTGAACCTGAAATGCTTCTTCCAAGACCTTCCATTGCCCGTTGCCTCCGTCTACTTAGATCTCTGTTGAGCTGCACTTCCTCAGCGCCTGTGCCTGTGAACATAGCCCCTGGGCATTCACACATTGCTCTCTCAATCCATTTGCTCTGCCTGTGTTTTATAGCCATTATCCCCACCCCAAAGAATATAACATATACATGTGCTCTTTTTTTCATTAGTTTATTTCTCTAAAATGAAGGTCGTCTGTTCTTACAGTGTCTATGTAGTTTATCAGGGAGCTACAGGGCTTGGAACAGTGTCTAGCAAGGAACAGAGGCTCAGTGTTGCCTCTCAACACATGGCCATTGCTTCCCATGTTCATCACCAGACCACAAGCCCTCTTCAGAAGTGCAGATGCTTAGTGAGCATGCACTTGGGAAGCTGGCCAGACACTGAGCCTGAGGGGCAGGGTGAACCCTCTCCACTGTGTCCCAGCTGGGCAAAGGAGAGCATGGCCTGGGCCTTCCTAGGTCTTCTCTAACTCTGTGCTTATACTTACTTTTTGCACTCTGTGGACTACACCGACTTTGACATCTATTTTTTCCCAGGTGCAGAAAATCCTTTCTATCTTCATCTATTGCCTATGTGATCTCCCCCTCTAAAGCTTAGTGAACCATTGGCTTGGATGTTCTACTGCATAAATGCACTTAACCACATCAAAATATCACATTGCACCTGAAAAACAAATACAATTATGATTTTGCTAGTCAGAAATATTTTAAAAATTAAATAAAGTGATATGGAGGTAAGTAAATTTTTTTTTTAAACAGGAATGAGTAGGTCTGTTCTCTGCTATATCCCAAATGCCTCTGTGCTTTGGATAGAGCCTAGTGTACTGCAAAGCCTCAACACATGTGCTACACAGATGAATACATGAATAAGTGGTTGGTACCAAATATATATATATATATATATATATATATATATATATATATAACATACACTGGTACCAGAAATCAAACTCAGGACCTTGGGCTTGCCAGGCAGGTGCTGTGCCACCGAGGTATATCACTGGCTCCTGAGCTATATTCCCACCCGCTGAGCTATATCCCTGGCTCCTGAGCTATATCCCTGGCACCTGAGCTGCATCTCTGTCCCCTGAGCTATATTCCTGCCCCCTGAGCTATATCCCTGGCCCCTGAGCTATATCCCCACCTGCTGAGCTATATCCCTGCCCCCTAAGCTATATCCCTGCCCGCTGAGCTATATCCCCGCCCCTTGAGCTATATAACTGGCTCCTGAGCTATATCCCCACCTGCTGAGCTATATCCCCACCCGCTGAGCTATATCCCTGCCCCCTGAGCTATATCCCTGCCCCTTGAGCTATATAACTGGTCCCTGAGCTATATCCCCACCCCCTGAGCTATATCCCCACACCTTAGGCTATATCCCTGCCCCCTGAGCTATATCCTTGCCCCATGTTCACTGTGTATTGATTGGGAATCTATTCTCCTAACCTCATATGAAAGACTGAGGACTCAGAAAAGAACCATCTTAGAGTTGCTCCCTATCTCCATTGTTATTGCCACCTCTCGTCTGCCTGAGTTGCTTATAGCAGACTCCCCTTTCCAGGAGTCTCCCAAATACCCCCTCTCAGCTTCCCCACTGCTTCCAACACCAGTTAGACGATGCCTGATTATTTCACCTGGCATCGACATGTCAGCATCTGGATTCCCTCACTAACAAGTCCCTTGCCTCCTCTTGAATCTGCCATTGCTAAGCACCGGCTGATGATGGCCCAGACAGAAGCCATCTGCTGGTTATTAAAGAAAGTTAAATAAGCAAAGCAGCTGCAGGGAAGTTTAGGGAAAAAACACCATATGCATGGAGAATTGGCACCCAGTTGGCTCCTCTGACATGGGGTTCATTAAGGCCATATTAGGCTTGTTTCCTCGGGGACCTCTCAGTTTATTGCTCATAGGAAACCCTTCTGAGAAAGCCTTCCCTCCTCACATTGTCCAGCATGAAGGCAGCCCCAAAATCTTCATTATTCTTCTCTCAATCTGTATGAATCTTAGTTTCATTAGGGAATAGGTGACTTTGGTTAAGGACATCAGCTCAGTTCAAACCACGTAATATTTATTGAACATGGTATTTTGCAGTCATTGATGAGAAAATAGTCCCTATCCCTCTGTTCATGGTGATTATTAATGAGTGGCCAAAGACACAGTTTGGATGGCAGAGAAGGAAACAAAGAAGTTCTGATCTAAAATATTTGTCCATGAACAGCAAGGGCCAAAATCAAGAATATCAGCATCAACACAGAAAAGCTGAGCCAAAACTATGGTACTGAGCCACAGGACAGAAGTTAGATGGACATGGACTAGGGAAAGTGTAAGGTCAGGATGAGAGCCAGGAAGGTCCAGGGAACTGGGAAGGGTAGGTCTGATCTCTAGGATCTTTTAGTGACTGTTAATTTCCTGGCTCATGGGGAGGTCAGAAGCTTTTTTGTTTTATTTTATTTTATTTTCAAAAATACAGTGAGCCCATTCGTAGGTCTATTTATTTAGCAGTTTTTGATTTACTGTTATTTACCAGACCTTGTGCCATGTGATTCAAGAGGTAGAGAAATAAAGAAGACAGATTCCTACAGACTGGTGAATGATAGGGACCACATACACAATTAAAATATTAAGACAGTCAAGGATGATTCTGGTTTTGTTATCTTGGATTTTACTTTTTTCTCTCAATATTAAAAACATTAAGAGAAATGCAAGGAAAGATTGGGAAAGACTGAGTTGGAAGACTATTAATTTTAAGCTCAGACTAATAGAAAAAAAGATGACATTCTTCTGGACCAAGAGGGCTATGAGGTAATTAGATACACAAACACATGAACGGAAAAAAATTAGAGAGTTTTAAAAGGAAGTGGCAAAACAATTGAGTAGTGGGAAGAAACATAGCACGAGAGCTGAACCAAGCAGGGACAAACGTCTACTCTGGACCTAGAAGCTGGGCAAGTTACTCAATCTCTCTGCATCTCAGTTTACTTTGCTGGTATGGAGACTGTTCCCAAAACTAGCCACCACAATCTTTCCCATGCTCTTTGCAATGACTTTCATTCCTCCTTTGAGAGGAAGAATCTTGCTGCCTTTCATCAGTTTGGGCTGGTTACTGGCTCTGAGTAATAGAAAATGGCAAAAGTGATGCTATTCTGGGTCAGGTTCAGGCCACAGGAAGCCTTGTAGCTTCCACTTTCAGTTTACAGGATGGCAGTTACCCTGAAATAAACTCAAGGTAGACTCCCGGACAGTGAGGATCATGTAGATAGAAAGGTCATAGAAGGAGAAGAGAGCAGAAGCAGGAAACAGCCAGCATAGATACCTCCAATATGAAATGAGATGTCTTCCCCTCCCCTCATCTCAGGGGCCACAGTAGCAGTGCCCGACACAGCTGGATGGACATTCTTGCAGGCCCTGCCCAAAATCCTGACCCATGGAATTGGGAGAAGTAAGTACCTGCTGTTCTAAACCACTAATGTTCAGGGCCTGACTTAGACACATGCTGCAGTTGGTAAATATTGTGACTACCTCATTCACTCTTTTAACCCTACCACTGCAAGAGGTGCCAAGTTTGATTGGCACAACAGAATGGACTGTGTATTCCAAGTGTGAAGTAGGGATATACCCATTGCAAAAGTAGAGGAAACAATTGTCAAAGGAGCCAACATTGAAGACAGCCTAGGGACCTGAATTTAGCCACAAAGTTGACCAGTTGTCAAGAACTCTGGGACACTCCCACCAATCCTACCAGTAGTATCATTGCAAATGGTCTTGAGAGCTTTCAGGGAAACCTCTGAGAATTCTGCATCTGTGCTTACCTGGGGCTGAAGCTGACTTTCCAGACCTTCTGCTAGGTTTCTCATAACTCTAAACCATGGGGGCATGGGATTCTGGGAAATGGAATCCAAGCCAGTTTAGAGTATTTGGAGTTCCAGTGATATTGAATTGACAACAAAATATTTAGTCCAATGTATAATTCATTAATTGTAAGAAGATCTTATATTGGTATCTTACTTTCTTTAACTGGATTATCCTCCTCGATCTAGAATGTCAGGTCACATGATAGGATAGGGTGAGGGTTGGGGTAGGGGTTAGGGTTAGGGTTTTTTTTGGTCGTCAAGTTGGGGCTTTGTGCAGGTGCTGGATGTTGAGTTGTTCTGGGTTTTTCATTGAGGGTGTGGAGTGCTTGGTGCTCCTCATTCAATTTTGTGCAGTTGAAGATCTATTCTTATTCCAGATTTTTGGGGTTCAAAGTGGGGCAAAGGGGGTCAAGGCTCTATTGTCATGCAAATGAAGTGCTGCTGCTCAGTCCCCCAGGTGCTCAGGACTGGCTACTGCTAGTAGTGTTACTCAGTGGTCTGGGTGCTGTGCCTGGTGGTCATTGCTCCCTGGGTGCTTGGACTCAGTGCTCATGGGTGCTTGCTCCCATCTCCTAGTGCTTGGACTCAATCACTCTTGGTGTTGTTGCTGAGTGCTCCCTAGGGTTACAGTCAGGGTTAGGGTTTTTTTGGAGCTCACTTTGTGGGTTTGTGTGGGTGCTGGGTATTGAGTCGCATTGGGCATTTGTCCTTAGGTGCTGCATGCTTGGTGCTGTGTTTGGCTTTGTGTAATCAGCTTCTTATCTGAAGTTTTTGGGGCTCAAAGTGGGGCAAAAGGGGCCAAAAGGGGGCAAATTGGGGTTGAGGCTCTATGCCATGCGATGGAGTGCTGGTGCTCAGTCCCCTGGGTGCTGAGTCTCAGTGCTGAGTACTGTTGCTCAGTACTCCGGGTGCTGTGCCCAGTGCTGTTTGCCCCCAAAGTGCTTGGACTCAGTGCTCCAGGATGCTGTCTCTGGGGTACTCCTAGTGCTGCACTCAGTGCTCCTTGGTGCTTGCTCCCAGCTACTCTTAGTGCTCGAACTCAGTGATTCTTGGTACTTGTTGCTGCATTCTTCTAGAGTTAGGGTTAGAAAATAGTCTAGGGTTAGGGTTCCCAGTGGTCTAGGGTTACAATTTGGTCTAGGGTTAAGGTTAGAATGGGTCTAGAGTTAGGGTTTGGTCTAGGGTTATGGTTAGGGTTAGGATTTCTTTTTTACAGGGGAGCTCACTTTGTCGGTTTGTGTGGATGCTGGGTGTCAAGTCGCTTTGAGCATTCATCCCTGAGGGTTGAGTGCTTGGTGCTCCATGTTTGATTTTCTGGAATTTGAGGTCTATTCTTTTCTGAAGTTTTTTGGGGTTCAAAGTGGGGCAAAAAGGGGCAAAAGGGGGCAAATTGGGGTTGAGGTTCTATTGTCATGCAAATGAGGTGCTGGTACTCAGTCACTTCAGTGCTGAGGACCGGCTACTCCTAGGACTGTTGCTTGGTGCTCTGGGTGCTGTGGATGGTGCTTTTTGCCCCCAAAGTGCTTGAACTCAGTGCTGTCTGCTGGCTACTCCTAGGGTTAGAGTCAGGGTGAGGGTGGGTTAGGGTTGTTTTCCTTTTCTGTTGGAGCTCAAGTTGGGGCTTTGTGCAGGTGCTGAGTGCTTGGTGCTCTGTGTTCAATTCTGTGCAATTCGAGGTCTATTTTTATCCAAAGTTTTTTGGGGTTCAAAGTGGGGCAAAAGGGAGCAAAAGGGGGTTGAGGCTTTATTGTCATGCAAATAGAGTGCTGATACTCAGTGCTCGTGGGTGCTGCCTCCTGGCTACTCTTAGTGCTGGGACTCGGTTCTTCCCAGTGCTGGCTCCCTGGTGCTCCAGGGTGCTGGAACCTGGTGATCCAAGGTGGTGGTTCCTGGCTCCTGCTAGTGCTGGGGCTCAGTACTACTGGGTGCTTGCTCCTGGTTACTCCTAGTGTTTGAACTCGGTGATTCTGAGTGCTTGTTGCTACATTCCCCTAGGGTTAGGGTTAGTGGTTTTCTGGGGGGCTTTGTGCAAGTGATGGGTGTTGAGTTGCTCCATGCATTCGTCTCTGGGTGCTGAGTGCTCAGTGCTCCACATTCCATTTTGTGCAATTCGAGGTCTATGCTTATCCAAAGGTTTTTGGGGTTCAAAGTGGGGCAAAAGGGGGCAAAAGGGGGTTGAGGCTCTATTGTCATACAAATGGAGTGCTGGTGCTCAGTACTCTGGGTGCTGAGGACAGGCTACTGCTAATACTGTTGCTCAGTGCTGCGAGTGCTGTGCCTGGTGCTCCCCTTTTGCCTCCAAAATGCTGGTGCTCATTGATCCTGGGTGCTGGCTCCTGGGTACAGCTAGTGCTGTGACTCAGTGCTCGCTGGTGCTGGCTTCCAGGTGCTCCTAGGTGCTCCCGGGTGCTTGTTCCAGGCTCCTGGGAGTACTGGGACTTGGTGTTCCTGGGTGCTTGCTCCCGGTTTCTCCTAGTGCTTGAAATTGGTGATTCTCAGGGTTAGGGGGTTAGGATGAAGGTGAGGATGAGGGTGAGGGTGAGGGTTTAGGGTTTACGGTTAGGGTTAGGGTTAGAGGTTTAGGGTTAGGGTTAGGGTCAGAGTTTAGGGTTAGCATTAGGGTTAGGGTTAAGGGTTAGGGATAGCGTTAGGTTTAGGGGGTTGGGGGTTAGGGTTAGGTTTAGTGTTAGGGTTAGGGTATACATCTTGTCTCTAGATGTCTTCCCAAAGCCTCAAGTGATCATGGTTGTTGTTTAAGGTGGCTGGATCTAGGGTGTGTGCTGCGAAGCTCAAGTATATGATGCTGGGATTGATGCAGAGTTCGACGCTATGATTGTGGTTGTGTCATCCTGGGTTTGAGTGCTACCTGCCCAAAGGGTAAGACATAAACAACAGAGAGAGGGTCCCTGCTGTTTTGCTTGCTGCTTCATCACCACTTTACTGCATTACTTGCTGTCTTCTGCCCAACATGAACTATTTCTCCTCTGTGATGCCCCTTTACAATACCATCCTGCCTTGTAGATTCCGTGTTCCAAGGAAGAGCAGAGTGAGTGGAGTAGTCTGAGTCCTATGATCTCTCAACTCTCATGACCAAAATGTGCTTTCAGGACAAAGTTGACACGAAGGAGAAACTGCTAGAAGTAGAATCCTACTTGAGTAGTTCGAGAAGAGAAAGCACAAAGGAATCAGATGTTACAGTCCTAAAGAAAGAAGAAACGCTATGAAAACAGTGAAAGAGGGAGCTGTAGAACTCTTAAGTTCATGGTCAGCTCTCCTGGCACTGTATTTCCTCACTCACACAGAAATATTCATCTCAGGGACTGTGTCTGTCTGTGGGCCATCCAGGGGTAGATTCCATACTTAAGAATAGTTGAAGCCCTGGGTTCCATTTGCACAAACACACACACACACACACATACATTCTGAGAGAATTAGGTACTCAATGTAACATGATACAGAGGAGGAGAGAGATGTAAACAGCAAGAGATAAAAATTTAATGTGGGCACGGAGGGAGTCAGCACCAGAACAGTTGTGCTGGCTCTCTGCAGACAAAGAACAGGGTTGGAGCTTAGATGCACTCCAAGGGGAGGGGCCACAGGGTAGGTGACTCAGGTGGCTGGGGTTGTCATACTAGGGAGGGACTGGATTACCTTTGGCACATGAAGGCTTTGGCGAGGGCCAATGGCTAAGAGAAACCACAGGGATTTCTGGGAAGGGGGAGTTAGGTGCCATTATGTCTTAGCACTGAGCCATCTCCATAAGGTCTGAGTGGGTCTTGCACATTTCATTCTACCTAAAGGAAGCGAGAAAAGTAAGTTGATCACATAGTTTAATCTTCCACAATGTTATTATGAGAAAAAAATAGCACATGGAACAGAATAATGTCACTCAAGATAGGCACATGGAGAGAAAACAGTATATTTCAATAATAAAAAAGCCTAAAGTTGAAGTAGTATATCAGCCAGAATCTTTCTGAACTTAAGTTAAAAAGTAGCAATAACAACCTACAGATCCAGAAAGTGTAGAAATACCCAAGGACTCAGAATACCATATTTATCTACATTTTATTCTTTTGGTGGTGGTTGGGATTCAATCTAGGGCTTCACATTGAGTAACTTCCTTAGCCCTTTTTTGATTTCTTATTTTGAGCCAAGGTCTCACTAAGTTGCTGAGTTGGCCAGGCTTGATTGGAACTTATGGTCATCCCAGCTCTGTCTGCCTGACTGCTGGGACTACTTAGGCATATCCTATTTGAATTTCTAAAACCCAGAGTCTCCCCATCACATTTTTATCTGCCCCTCCCACTCCAAGTACCTTTGGAGTTTCTGGTCACATGACTCCTGCAACAGTTAATCTAAACCATGAACTTGATGAGATTAAGAGACTCCTGAAATGGTGACTGGACCCCAGGGGCATTGTACTTAGCAGTGAATTCATCCTTGGATGTTCATAGTTGAAGATGCTGTTAGGAGGGGGAGCCTGCTGGAGCTGGGTTGCTGAGGATGTGTCTGGGCCAGGGCAGCATCTCTTCCTGGTATTCTTCCTCTGTGCTCTGCTTCCTTCTTCCCCTGATGTGAGCACCTTTGTTCTTCCATGCCCTCCCACCATGACGTTTCTGCCTTGGAGCCAGTCAGCATCTGAGACAATAAGCCAAACTGAACTTTCCCTCCTTTAATTTATGTGTGTCAAGTATTTCTGTCTCAACAATGGGAAAGATGTCTGGGTGGCTCAGCCATTTGCACAGCAGCCTGGGTCCATTGCAAATTGCTATGGTTTGGGTATGGTTTGATCTTTAATGGTTCATGTGTCATCAACTGTGTTCCTAGTGTAGCAGTAATAAAGTAGTGAAGCCTTAAGAGTTGAAACTTAGTGGAAAATAATTAAGACATGGAAGCCCCATCTTCTGGGACAGATTAAGACTGTCTCACAGGGGTGGGTCAGATTTCCTGAGAATGGATTAGGCTCCACCAGAATGAGTCATCACCACTGAGTATAATCCAGCCCCTGAATCATTCTGTTGTAACATTCTCACCTTTATGAAACCAACCATCATGGGACCATGGCCTGAGATAAGTAGGTAACTCCACCATGCTCTTGAGTATCCAGAGCAATGAGCTAAGTCAATAACTTTATGAACTACCCAGCCTCAGAAATTTTTGTTATATCAACACAAAACAGACTAAGATAACAGAACTGTTTGAAGAAATGACTGATTCCAGATAGGAGGTATAAAAAGAGTACCTGAGATGTCTCCTTATATTTGAAAACAAACATCAAATTCTACTGGAGTCTTGTTAAATGAATTGGATATTAATTTGACCTGGCCAAACATGATAAATTTTAATATGAAAAAAATAATCATGCTACACACTTGTTATCCAAGTAAGATACACACTGAAGAAGATTAGGGACACAAGGTCAGCAAAATTAGGTAGGCACAGTGATACATGCCTATAAATCCATCTATAAGGAAAACAGATACAGAATGACTGTAAGTTTGAGGGCAGCCTGTGTAATTTAGTAAGGCTGTCTGAAAATCTTTTTTAAATTTGGGGATGTAACTGGATAGTAAAATTCTTGCTTAGCATGGAGACATCCTTGGCCCAATCTCCAGTACAGCATAATAGCAACTATTATTATTATTAATTATTATTATTATTATTATTATTACTGTAACTGCATGGTCAAAAGTTCATTTACACACACACACACACACACACACACACACATATATATATATATGGAAATCCATTAATTCAAAGTGATTTCTAATTCAACTAAACTCTGATGTCTTCTGGTGGTTGTTTAGAGCACTAATACAGATCATAAAAATTGTTCCAAAAGGAATAAATAAATAAGCTTTCATTTGCTAAGTTATATATACTGTATTTCAGGGTAAAAAATCAAAGACAGCTACTTTTAACTAAAAATTTCTTATGACTAGAATTTCCAGAATTAAACACCAGAAGAATAATGGATTCAGCACCCCAGCCACTTGGACGGAGAGGAGACCAGGATGGATTCCTAGGGAAAGGGCAAGTGCTGATGTTAGAGGAATAGAGATTGGACAGACAAGAGCAACAGTCAGGCGGCTCCTCAGGATCCCCAGATTCTGGGCTCCCAATGCACGGATAGGCCCCTGAGCCTCCGAGAGGAGTGGGAGGGGCCCCTGATCACAGTCTGGGGATGCCGTGGGCCCCGCATCTCCTGCCACCAGCCCTGGGCACCTACAGGC